>UELU01111039.1:0-24728 GCA_900490025.1 Megastigmus dorsalis
GTTTTAATATGTTTAAAAGAATTCATTTTCAAAACCCATTTATAATAAAATTTTTTTGTTAATATCGATTTTTCGACAAACAATTCTTTTGTTTATTGTTATGCCACCTCAAATCTTTGTTTATTTTAAAGTATGTGGAACAACAAGTACATTTTATAAATTTAAACTATGCGGTTTTATGCTGAATGATTTTATAACAGATTTTTCGAGCATTTCTCTTGAAGAATCGCGATTTCTCGATACTTTTTTTTTAAACAATTTATTAATTTATTGTTATGCTACCTCAAATCTTTCTTTATTTTAAAGTATGTGGAACAATGAGTACAAGTTATAAATTTCTACTATGCAGTATTATCCTGAATGATTTTATACCAGACTTTTCGAGCATTTTACTTGAAGAATCGTGATTTCTCGATACTTTTTTTTAAACAATCTTTCTTTATTTTAAAGTATGTGAAGCAAAAAGTGTATGTTATAAATTTCTAGTGTACCAGTAGGTAAGCTGGGGGGGTTCTGGCACAATGCATTTCTGATCAGCCTGATTTCAGCAAGAGATTTCTCCAAGGATAAGGTTCCTTAAATAGAAGTACCACAGGCTCTTCACTATCGTCGTTCAGTGAAACGATTGCCAATTCCTTGAGGATGTAGTCGTTGACTGGTTGCTTGAAGCCTTGCATGTCCACGATGTACTCCATCTCGAAGGCGAATGATATTTTCGATCGCTTGCACTCGTTTTTGTACCTCCATATCGAGTTTAGACGAGTTTCTTGACGTCACCGTTAGCAGAATTGTACTGGACGATGCGATCGTGCAAGATCAAGCAGTAAGCAGACGTACCAGCTGGAAAATTCTCTCGCGATTCAAACTCCAAACGATCGTCCACGGGGGCACTCTTCAGAGACTCATTTTGTTTCGAACAATCGATCACGATGAGTGGTATGAAATTGATAAATTGCTGTTTCTTCAACATAGGCTCCACATCGTTCTCGTAGTATACACTCTGAAAGTTGGGATATATAGTGTACAGCATAGTGTATTGATTGCGGTTCGTCTGAAATCCCAGAATAACGAAGCGTGATTTCTCCAACTGATTAGATGTTTTAACTGTCCTAACAGACCTGTTTAGATATGGCTGCTGGCAGTAGTGGGTACTCGAACAATTCCCAACTGCGAAAACTCATCTCGATCGGTTTGTTCTTCTCTATGTGATTGAGTAGACGAATTTTGTACATATTGGATACTACTACGTATGGCATGAGCCACTCGACTTTCGTTAGTTCGATCTTGAAATTTTCGAAGACATTTGCTTCCGCTGTTTGCACAACAACATTCAAATCTTGTCTCGATCTCGTAAGTATAAATTCATTTTTCACATTTATAACAATTTTCCGATAATCTTCGGCGAATCCGAGAATCATACATAGAGGTATGGATACTTCGAAGTAGCCTTCACCGTTGGTGATCTGCTGCGTCTCTTCTACATCGACCCAACCAGCGTTCTCAATGATTGAACTTTGACTAGGGTTGAGCGAAAGCCAGCCTTTCATCAGAGTAGTGAGACCAACATTTTTACACCTATCGATTTCTATAGCATGAATCTCGTATCTAATTTCTTCAAACAAATGACAGATGGCGTTATTCATAAAAATGGTCTTTTGAGTGGGATTGCCATCAGTTTTGACTAGTACACGTAGGTGCAGCGAACTATGCGATGGCAGAAGACATAAGTCTTGATGTTGGATGGCGATGCGAATCTCGTCGCTGTTGTTGAAGCTCAATGATGTGTAAGGCTGGTGAGCGTGTATCTCGTAATGTTCGATTGACTCATCGAATTTCACCGGTGACTGTATGCTCAGAATTCCTTCCATTTGTTTTTTTCTTTCTCGCAATGCAGCAGAAGAATGTGCACGTTATTTTCGACCACCACCACCACCACGGGCGTTGACTCTTAGACCTAGACTTCTTAAATATTGAATGTTTCGCCGTGTTAGCTCCTTGATAGCTCTCTGACGAATGATGCTTGGGCCACACACTGAAGTGTTTTTATAGCCCCCCGCCCCCTACCGACTCTGGCGTTGTAAACTATTCCTATCACACTTGCTTGATTTGCAGTCTAATTGTAATTATTTCTCCTCGAAAATTGACCAAATTTTCGTCTTGATCGACAATGCAAACTTGCAGATGATCTATGCTCTTGACAGCTATCGGTAGGTAAATTACTTGCTAAGGAACTTCGATGATCTTGTATCCTGGCGTAACTGCTGGGAAGAACTCGTGTATAGTGTGCACTTTGCGTCCGTTTATATAGACCCCACCGGTGATGTTGCATTCCACTCGGAGAGCGTTAACCTTGAGAATAGCTACAGGTAAGTCAGAACTATGCGTTATATTCGGTGTGAGAACGTGTTGAGTAAAGCCCAATAGTTGACCGATCGAGTCCTGCGGTCGAAAGTCAATGGAATGTCTACACTTTATCATGCTGCGTAGTGTATTGTTGTCGGGCTTTATACTGATCGAGATGTTTTTTGATGTTAACGCTTCACGGAGATAGCTCTTAATGTCATCGATCTCGTAACTACCTGTTGGTAAGGCGATTTCTTCTTTATCGACGTAAAACTTGTTACTAAAACCCGTATCGATGTTGGGTATGGAATTTAAAGTCAATAGTTCAACCAAACCGAGAACGTAGTTTTTGTGCGGTAAAAGTTCGATTGGTGGAAAGTACTGAGTTTCCAGTATAGTCGACGTTCCAGAAAGACTTAGCGTCAGTGAATCTTCCATGCCTGCTGCTCAACTGAGAATGAACTCTCTCACACATACGTCAGTCATTTATATATATGCAGCTTTCTGCATAAGAAATCGAGACACAGATGCCCACAGTTGTATGTATCAAAGTCTTGATAGCTTTCGTGATTGTATTTAACTTCGTTAACTCCCAAATACAGCATTAAATCTGAGAGTGGTCGAAGATCACCAAAACTTGCGAAGTAAACTGTGTCATTACCTCGCTTTCGATAGGCAACCCAGTGCGTGCCTGGTCCATTAGCATCGTCCAGATTTACAATAGCTGATTCACGATATTGGGGTCCACAGGTTGGCAATGCATTGCGCATAAACACACCACGAAAGTAGGGAATTTCTAGAATTTTAGCATACTTTACTATATCGGCATCGGTGAGTGCTCTTCGTAGTAATCTCACTTCGAAGATCTTTTTTTTTCTCTGGCCAAGTCCTGTTTTATGTGGTCTCAGATATAGACCTTTGCCAAGAGCTATTTCCTCCATTTTCCTGTTGTGTCTCTGACTCTCTTCCAATTGTTTATTGGAGGCCTCGCTAGCCTTGACGGCTTTAGCTATACCAGCAGCTCCCGCAGATAATGCTGCACTGAGAGCCGATAGCAGGAGAGGTAAGAATCCACCTACCTTCTTTGGTATTAGTAGAATGCGTGGAACGATGACATTGCGTTTGCCACCAGCTTCTTTAACAGCTTTTCGTGCCCCTTTCAGAGCAGAAAGAACGAGTTTACCAGAAGAAGAAGACTTGCCCGGAACTAGAGATTTTGAAGCAGCTTCCATCACTTTCGAAAGAGTGATGTGCAACATCTTCTTCCTCCTCCTCCTCTTCATACCCATTCCTAATGTTGACTTGAGTGTCATGGTGTTCGTAATAGCGTAAGTAGGGGCTTTTTCACCAAAATTGGTGTCCCACGCTAGAACGCGTTGCCAAGCTTTGTAGGCAAGAACCCTGTCGGCTGCGCTCCTCGCTTCGATGTTCTCGCGATTTTTCGAATAAGCTATATCGTGCTCTTTACAAGCTGCGTCGAGAGGATTGATTCCCGGATCGCCTCTAGCCAAGCGTTTCTTCAATTTGGTACCTGGTCCGCAGTATTGATATCCCGGTACATTGAGTTCAAATGGTAAATTGTTGATGATCTTATTGATTAAACCACGTCTTCGACGTCGTTTGTGCACGATCATTACACCTAGAAGATCAGATTGAAATCACGCGGACAGTATATAAGCAATGTATTTATAGTCAAGCGAGCAGTCATAATTAAAATCTCTTGCGAGGTGCACACACATGAACTTCAAAGAGCAGTGTGTCAAGCTTCCAATAGCGAATTTCGATGCTATCGTGGAACAGGAGAAAAAGACTACTACTAGGCATCATGGAGATTTACTCCCGGATAATATACGAGGTGTATTCTGTGGTCCATCCAATTGGGGTAAAACCAACAGCCTACTAGCACTCTTAACGCATCAGAACGGTCTTATATTTGAAAACGTGTACGTCTACTCAAAGTCTCTCAATCAACCAAAGTACAAATTTTTAAGGGAACTTTTGCTACCGCTAGATGGTATTCAGTATTTTCCATTCAGCGAGCATGAATCAGTGATAGCACCCGATGATGCACTTCCAAATTCGATAATGATTTTTGACGATGTAGCCTGCGAAAAACAAGACAACGTTCGCTCATTCTTCTGTATGGGTAGACATAAGAAAGTCGACTGCTTCTACCTATGCCAATCTTACACTCGGGTCCCAAAACATCTGGTGAGAGACAACGTTAATTTGTTGGTTATCTTTCGACAAGATGACTTGAACCTGATGCATCTGTATAATGATCACGTCAATTTAGACATGTCTTGTGCACGATTCAAGGAGTTATGTACAAAGTGCTGGATGGATGACAAGCATGGATTTTTAATGATCAATAAAGATAGTCCAATCAACGCTGGTAGGTATCGAAAGGGCTTCGACCGTTTCGCTATAAATATAGCGTGAACACATCGACACACTTTCAGTCTATGTTCGAATATTTAACCATCAACATGGACATCCAACGAAAAACAAAAAAGGATGTACTTCTTCAACTCGTTAAAGCACGAAATGCAGTCAAGCGCAAGTACAATTTATTGAAATATGGCAAGGAGAATTTTGAGAAAGCGATTGGGGAAACTTTCAAACCGATAGTGGAACCTCTTGAAAAACTCGTTGTTTCTACCGAATCATTAAGAAAACCTCCTGCTCCTGCAGAACAGCTCGATGATGAAACTCTGCATAGTTCAAGAAAGAGTATTGAGGATGATGATGAATTCTCGTCGTTATCGTCGACATCGACTGACAATTCTACTATTCGACCTTTGGATACTACATTCGAAACAGCTGGCAGTGAAGAAGAAGAAGAAGAAAATGGAAACGTTGACAAGTATACTTTTCTACTTGATGAAAATCGAACAAAGAATTTGGATAAAATTTATGGAGTGCGTAAGGACCGTGATACCTATTTAAGTTTTAAAAGACTCATGAAGCAGTACAAAATCAATCTGTACTCCATGTATAGCAATATCAAAGCATCTATTTGCGAACGCTTCAATCGCACACTCATGAATAAGATGTGGATGCAATTCAGTTTACGGTAGCTATAAGTGGCTCGATATCTTACCTAAGTTAATGGCAGCTTACAACAACACAAAGCATCGAACTATCGCTATGAAGCCGAAAGAAGTCGATGCTTCCAATGAAGCTGAAGTTCTCAAGCGGTTCAGTCAGAAGAAAATAGTCTCGACCGCGAGATCAAAAATTAAAGTTGGTGATAAAGTTCGCGAGAGTCAAGTGAAACAGACTTTTGAAAAGGGATACACACCCAACTGGTCCACGGAAATATTTACAGTGACTAGAGTAGCGGCAACAAAGCCAGCAACTTACCATCTCAAGGATTATCAGTATCAATCGATCACTGGTCGATTCTATGAATACGAGCTCCAAAAAGCAAAATATTCCGATATCTATCTAGTCGAGAAAATTATCAAGAAGCAAGGAAATCGAGTCTACGTAAAGTGGCTAGGTTTCGATAATTCTCATAACAGTTGAATCGATAAGTCTGAATTATAAAGAGAGAGAGAGAGAGAAAGTGATAAAGGCCCCTACCTGCGCCTCCACCTGTGAGGAACAACCAATGGAATCATCATCATTTTATCAGCCGTGTGCAATGAACGAATTTATTGCACAGGACTCACCAATGACTCGTTTCCCTCACCGTAACCTTTCTCACTCTCTTTTTATTTATTATAATTATTTATTACAAAATTCAAATTTATTATCATCATGATACAATAAAGATAGCATATATTTGTTAGCTTTATCCGATAATTCATCGAATAAGTTTTCGTCCTCCTGGAGAGTTGTGGATGCTCGATCTGGTAGAAAGACGTCGAATTCTTCATTCAATGATACGACCCTCTCAATCCGTACTTGGTACTAACTCGCTCCATTCGAGTTACTATATAATGCTTCCCTGACTCCAACTCACACAATTTCATCCTCGGCAGGAAGCTACTCGTGCAGACTCGATTCAACGTGGATAAGTCCATTCTGAAACTGAAAAATAGAGAGAGAAATCTAATACGTTATAGATGTTAAGCAAATAAATCGACTATGCAAACCTCAATGTCAGGACTCTTTGTTCTTGGACTAAGCGATCGAAGGAATGAGCTCCGCAATCGTATGGAACTTCTTGAGTAGGCCTTTCTCTCTCTCACCACCACCACGTTTCACTGCTCTGTATGGAAGCTTTGGGAACTACTTCAATGACCACTAGAGCGCACTAATACGTTGGAGATATTGAGAAGATTTTCGGCTACTTTCTGCGATTTAACAAGTCTTCGACTCTTGCTCGGAGGCTCTTCGTTCTCAGCGATCGAAGCATTGAATCTCTGCAGTCGTACTGTCTGGCAGCTTCTAGAAGTATTTCGTCGTTCAGTATGCGGAAGTGTCCCCACGGCAGTGTATCGGTCCTGTTCGGGAGAAGACAGCGCTTATCGTCGTGAGACCTCAGAGCCAGCTTCCCCTTCTCAGTCTCTGTGCGAACAACGTGCAGCCTAGACCGAATATTGTATTGCTGACGTCTTACCTTGATCCGATTAAAGAGGCAGTGTAAATAATCCTCGAATGTGATGCTATTCTTGAGAACCACTGCCTTAATTCCTTTCGCCTTTTTGATCATCTCCTCGTTCTGAATGCGAATGCTATACATCTTACTTCGCAACCCCATGAACTCTGTCATTATTTTTCCGTTGCACTCATCTTTCATGAGTCCAATGATTTTCTTCTTCCTTCGAGGCAGACCAAACTAATTGTCCTCCGGATAGTCCGATGTGTCGAACTTGTCGATGTCTTCCTTCATTACCTCGTACATGTTGACCTCGCTGATCTCGTATATCAGACTGTCTGTGTCGGTGTACAATAGCTTGCACCTGACACCAATACGCTTTTGCATATAAGAATAGTGAAAATCGTATATGAGAACCTTGAACACGCCGAGCACGTACAGGCCGAGGTATATCGGTTTCCTGATAGTGATTTCCGTTCGAGACAGTTGTGTGGCCACAAGATTCTCTGCGAAGATCGAGCAGCTGTAAAAATTTGGTCTCGCAATCAGTACCTCAGCGCCGTAACGTCCCTCCCACTTGCTGACAAGTTTCACGTTGACTCGTTTTCGCTCATTTTCCATTGTCTTTCCGTAGACAGAATTGACCATGAGTTTGAAAAATAGCTTACCAAACTCATTCTTCGATTCCTTCCGCTTCTGCGTGTTCAAGTCGACGTAGGGCTTCAACCACTGGCTCTGATTGAACTGCAGCGCTCGATGTACGAGTATTCTTGTACATGACTCCGTGCTCGACAGCTTGCTTGAGAGCTCTGTAGTGTATAACGTAGCGCTCCTTGTTGTGCAAGGTGGTCACCAGTTTTTTCTGCTTAGAGCCAGGTGGTGCTCGATGTTCCGGACAGAGCGGTAGATCCTTGTGCGTCTCGTGAATATCGACGGGATACTCCAAATCAACCTCTAGTATGTATCCAATGGGAGAGTCATCTGGATTCTCGAATACATTCAACTTCTTGACATCTACCCACTGAAAGCCTCCCGTAGGTAGATATTGCGCCATACCCCATCCATACAGATTATTGGCGTCGAAGTACATCAAATATGTTTCTTCCTCGTTCGGGTTGTAGTCGTCCATCATGAACTTGTTGTTCGCCTTGGCATAGCGATTGGAGCATTGACTGACACCGCCTCTGATACCTCTCTCAACGAACAACCGCATGTCTATGTCCGTCAGCAATTCGAGTTCGATTTTCGTGTACTTTAACATGGCGTCCCACGTCAAACCAGGAGTGGTGAAATAATGCGCAGGATCTAGTCCGTACGCCTCGATGCAAGTTGATCGAAAGTTCTCGAAGATGTCTGCCAAAAGAAGCACGTCCGTCTTGAGGTAAATATCGGAGTACTTACCAAGTGTTGCGATGTTGAATGCACTCCACACACTTCTCGCGTGATCGTAGTCCGCATCAGAAATTCCGCAGCCATTCAGCTTGCTGAAGAAATCGTCCTTGGACGGCAGCTGCTTCTCTTGCAGTCTTTCAAAGGAGCTCACGTCGTACGGGAATACGCCCTTTCTGAACAATAGCTTGATTTGATGCTCCGAAGAACCATCCTTCTCATCGAACGTACGGCTGGTGATGTCATATTTCTCCAAATACGATGCTAGCTTCTTCAGAGACGATGGCATGAATCTGAAAGAATCTATAAATCTAAAGTTTATATTAGTGCCATCGATATGCTTGGTAAACAATATGTGTCGGTCTTTATTTTCTGAAATGAGCTTCACGCGTCCCTTGAGGATGGCAGAAGTTGCGAGCTCCTTGATGATGAAATGTGAGTCGTAGCCAGTGAGATTGTGAAACACTACAGGTATGAATCTCGCGTCCTGAAAATTGATGCTGCATCCTGCATGAGCAGCTCCTCTGAATTTGAAACAAAGCAAAAAAAAAAAGAATAATGAATGGTTATAATTATTATTTTTTTTTTAAATAATATTACTTACGTTCCTGTGATGTGACAGTGATCACTGACTTTTTTGTCCTGCTGTGTGAAATCTTTACCGCAAATGACACAAGATTCAGCTGTTAAAAAGTCCATTGACTCTTGGTATGAGAGATTCATAGATTCTGGTGCTTTGTACAACTCTTCCAATTCATTGGCAATTTCATATATATCAATGACTTCTTTAAGATAAAGTGTTTTCAAAAACATCCAATAAGGTATGGAAATTTTCATTCTACTTGATTTTGAGACTTATGTTTCTTTCAAGTAATAAAAATTCTTGTCGGAGCTTCATAAGTGTGTTAATTAACTTCCTCTAGGAATAAGATTCTGTTTTGCACCTACGATCTTGTACGTTTCAGCTTTAAAGATCAGACAATGACTTGTCAGAAATTAAATACCGCAGTGCAAAATTCTTGGTGAACTCTGAAATTTTGTAAGGCCGAATAGCAGGTGCACATACCGAATAGCTTTGCACCTACATTATTTTATCGCACTTGATGAACGTAGCTCTATTATTAACCTAAGGTTTTGAATTCGTTACGTATAATTTTGTATCTTAAATTGGGTAATCCATAATTAAGTTCGAGTAATTCGAGCAGTAAACGAATTGTTTATTAGTATTTTAGTTAATCTAATCTTTTATTTGTCCTAACTTTGTCAAATTTTAAGCAAGTTTCATTTCATTATTGATTTTACAGTATTTTTGGCCTTTTTTCGTAAGTATTACTTACTCTCCTGATTATTTACATAGTTAATTTAATATTAAATGTGTCTTTCTACACTTTAAGTTGTGACGTACCACCGTCACAAGGTAGTTCCCGATAGCTTTCACTATCGAGAATCGTATCAGAACCTAGCTGGAGCGACTAGAGAAGCTTTTTATTTAAAAGAATACCCGCCCCAAACGTATCAGGGCAAAAGATATGTAGCGGAGACGCGCAATAGTCTCCGCTCGTCGCCACCCTGATACTATTATTTTAACCCGCTGGACCTATCGATTCCATGGGATTATGGAGTAGATAGGCCGGAGAAAGAGGGAAAAAGCTTTCTTTACTCCGAACGTAAGTAAGCGCGCAGTGTCTTACTTACAGCAGAGTAAGTACTTACTTCAGTGCATACGGACGGGATGGGTTCGGGAAGGATATTTGAGCTGCCTTACTCGTATCGACTATCGCGCAATGGATAGACGATGGAGATCTTGGGCTTCTCACTCTCCCAGGTTCGGCAGCTGACACCATGTCATGCTACCCAGCTAGAGAGCACCCCTTTAAGGGTAACGAGTTCGTTGAGAAAGTGCAATGCGCTCTCCCTACTTGTCGCGAGAACACTCAAACTAACTTATAACTAATGAAAATACAAGTACTACAGAAGCCTTTTATCTACTGCCGCGCAATGGACAGTAGACATAAATTAGCTTATTCTCTTGTCACGAGGTTCGATGGAAAAGTGTATTACTTTTCCACCTTGCTCATGAAAAAACCCAGTTACGGGTACCGGGTTTGTCAAGAAAGCGCAATGCTTTCTCGACTTGCAGAGAGAGATTGTAGACGGACAAAAACCATTAACTTATAATAAATAAGTCCCTTCACGACCGCGCAATGGGTCGTGAAGGAGTTATTACATATACTTTTGTACGCTAAGTTTATCGAGAAGCGCAATGCTTACTCGACTTGTTAACGTACAGTGCTACTTAAAGCACAGCCGGTTCGCAGGAGAACGCAATGTTCTCCAGGCCAGCCGCGAAGTAAAAGCGCTCTTATAACAATCACTCTGCCTGAGTTCGTTGACGCTTGCAATAAACGTACAACTAATCGGCAGAGCCTTGAGGTATAAGGGAAATGAAGAGGTTAGATGGAAAGATTAAAGTAAAATTATATTGTCAAGGTAAGAGCTGGTACAAGAGTCGTCCTTTGGCCTGAATTTGAGCGCGCTTATATAGTCTTCTTAGGCGCAGAATCTGGGGATTTCCCTCTCTCCTCACAGGTGTGGCTTTCTCGTTCAGGTGTCCGTTTGATTAGCGCGAACATCTCGCGGCTTGATGGTGTCCGCGCGTATGTGTGCTTGATTTGCACATCCAGCGCTCGCATTCCTTCTCTCTCGCACTCATTACGTTTCGCTTTACTTATAATGCATTGTTTCGCTTTTATTCGAATAATACTCTCATTTAATTATTTAAATTTAGAAATCTAGTTATTTATGCAATAACGCAATAATGCAATAATATGCATTATTTGTAATTAATTTTATTTAGTTTATTTATTTTAATTTAGTTAAATTATTTATTTTGTTTATTCTAATTTATTTTAGTTTATAACACTTTTGTGTGTTACAAAGTAGACCCCAAAATCTTCTGAATCTTCAGACCTTATCAAAACCAGATTTTTTAATTAAAAAATTTAAGCTTTTACCTACTTAGATCTTTAACACTGTTCATTGCAAGATTTAATATTTTTTATCAATAAGTATTGAAATGATTACTATCGACGATTAAAATGATTGTATAAGTTTCATGATATAAATAAGCTATCCAGCATTTTTCAAAAAGGAAGCAACAATAAATTTTTGGTGTAAGCTAGCTCAGCTAGCTGTTCAATTGTCCCTGCGTGCCTCCGCGCTCGGTGCAAGCGTACGCGCAACCGCGAGCGATGAGCGCTACTCCCCACCTCTTCGCGCTGCTCCATTCCACCTTTCGCCACCGATACTGCCGTCCGCTGTAGCCGCCCGCTGATTGACTCATTTTCTTAACTTTTAACAATTAATAACTCGGAAACTACTTGTCGGATCGAAAAACGAGAAATATACGTTGTTCTTAGAATTTTGAGATACATTGAATGGTATATATCCTGTTATCCGAAATTAATCCATCCCGTATAGGCATACTTCGATAATTTTACTATACTTTATAAGTTTATATGGGTAGACGTTACGAATTTTCTTAATAAGCAAATGGGCGGAAGGAAATTCCCTGAGAAATTTTCCATTATACCTCCGAATCTCTACACAACAGTGAATGTCTGAATATCTAAAGACTATAAGCATTTTTTTCTTTTTATTTTTTTAAGTTCTTATTTTAGTCTCTCGAAATCTTAAACTAAACCTAATAAACAATAGTCCCCTTTTTTATTAGCAAACGAAAAACATATGCCTAGTTGCGTATCAAGACGAAGTTATGAGAGGCAACGCTCATACTCAAGCGATAATATCAATAACATAACCGAGAAGAACTTTTCGATATATATAATGACTAATGTCAATATCACACAAGACCCGTCCTGTACGTGCAAGATATACATATACAGAAATAGGAGATAGATATATATACAAAACCAACGCATAGAGAGTTTCTTTCTTCCCATTATTTATTTAAACTTTTCAACCATCCGCGAGTTATAAAATATGTAATACCAAATGCCAATAAGTAGAAGTTAAATAACCGATATCGTCTTCTGTTTTGATTTATAACTGGGGAAATAGACTGAGCATGGGAGCGACTCGGTAGCTTCTCCGCGTTTATAACTAGGAGGCATATGACGATTAATTTCCCGTCCAAATGTTTAGTAATTATTTTAATCACGGTTTGATATTTATCTGCACAGGCAGATTGAACTCAGGGCACCAGGCACTTTAATTATAGATTTATTCAGTACGATTGCTCTAAACTCGAGCAGTGCCACTAGATTGATTTTAAATTTTAATCTTTCTAATTTTTACACTCTACAGAAGGTAAAGGTTTGAATGCGCGACTAGCCAGAGACAGAATCGTGAGGTCGAACGGTCAGAGACGTTCTAGCAGAGTTTCGGGATGTGGACAGACACGTACACACACATGCAAAAATATTAGATAACAAATATAAATAAGTCCACACTCTACAAATTGGAGTTGATCTTAACAATTTGAGTCCTTTAATAGGCAAATAAATGATTACAAAATACCTCTGAGAGGCATGCTATTTTTATTGTAATAAATAAAATATAATGAGTAAGTCTAGCGGAATATTATAAGCCTGTCGCAAGCACGCTATTTATTTAAGTGACTCTACTATAAATTTAATTTACATGAAATAAGATTTTAAATATTTGCCTTGAAGAGGCACGCAATACGCCTCACAATATTTTTGAGTCGCTTGGCTCACCAAATTTTGCGTTGCTCCACCTCAAATCTTGAGCGTACGGATACGTGCGCGAGAAATTAATTAACAAAAAAAAGTACGAACGCGCGAGGACGAAGGCACAAAGTAGGTACAAAAATTATAAATTGAATTTAAATAAAAAACTGTAAAACCGCCTAAGGCAAATTCTGCCCTTATGAAGCTCCTGCTTGTATCGCAACGATTTTAATCGGGTATCGGGCCTGAAAAAGCGAGGCAGTTATATTACAATGTTCAAAATATAATTTAATAATTGATAAATTCAAACGAACGAGCGCTGTCAATAAAAAGGCAGGGGCACTAATACTGTTCGCGAAATGTACTTTTACGCGGATCGAATATCGCAACTACCCGGCGCAGAAGTAGTCTTGGTGGAGAGATGCGTCCAGACGAGCAGCCAGGAGAGAAGTCGCCGAGGCAAGCGTCGCTGAGTCCGTCGAGGCTCGCGGCATCCAACGCACTCTGGTCACGTCGCTCTCTGATTGGTGCGATCTAGTTCGGCACCACATCGGAATGTTGTTGTGTCTAGCATCCTTCTCTCTCGCTGCAATGTCCTTTTCCCTTGCTACTGTAATCACTGGCACTACAAGTATCTTGTTGTGGAATATTCCATAATTTTGAAATTTTAAAATATTCCAATTCGATACTGGGGCAATGGAATTTGCCGCAAATGTACGAATTAAAATTCGTAGGCAAGAAGAGCGAGGCCTTAAAGAGCCTATAATGCTCTTTTGGATAAACTGCAGGAAAATGCACTCTCAGCCTTTAAGGCATAAAAAATGAGGGGTTTTGAATAATTAAAATGGGAGAATTATAATGATATGGAGGCAAAACTAATGAGAGACATAAGAGAGAGATAAATAAATAAGAATGCGTAATTTAGGCATCTGCAACATTTGTAGATGTTCTGAGGTGCATTGTAGGCATCTTGGAGCGGCGGCGTTCGTAGCCGGATGCAGCGGATTTTCCTTTTGGTGTATCTTGACGCTGAAAATAAATAATGGTTTTAAAAAATTATCGGCCCGAGACGAGAGGAGGAGGGACATCCCTTCTGGCTGCTTATATTACCTTTTAAGGCATTTTTAATATTTAAATTCGTGCGATAAACGTGCGAAAATCCGTCACGTTACAATTTTTAAACAGTTTTAACGTATTACTGTTAAGATATTTTAGCATTTTTTAGCGTAATTTAACATATAAAAAAAAACTCTCGCTTGGGAATATCCCGATTCTGCGCTGCCGTTCGAAAACCGTCCGTTAGCTTCCGCAGTCACGGTCTCTCTCTCGAGCTTTTCGAGCGCCGGCGCGATCTTGACGATCGCGTCCTATCTCTCTCTCTCTCTCTTGATCTCGCGGATTCTCGTGGGAGCACCCCAGGAAGGTGCTTCCCTCCCTCGCGTGCGGCAATTAATCGAATTAACCGCGTGTGTCTCTGCGTGTTGCTCGCGAGGGCGCGTAATATTGCTTCTCGATATCATTACGAGTCACATATGATATAAATTATTTTTATGCTATTTTTGTAATACTATCTAAATCTTGTTAATTGCGCACAAATAGTACGATTCAAACAACTTTACCAATAGAATATAAATTATTTTTAAGCTATTTTTATATTACAATCTAAATCTTGTTAATCGTGCACCAATAGTACGATTAAAACAACTTTACAGACATAATATAATATTAATAATTTTCAAGCTACTTTTATAATACTATATACATACAGTGTTGATTGTGCACCAATAGTACGATGTAAGCAACTTTACGGACATAATATAATATTAGTTGTTTTCGAGTTGTTTTTATAATAGTACATAAGTACACTATTAATCGTAAAATCACGATACGATTCAGATAATTTTTCCAAATAATACTTAACATTTACTTGCAACATAAATATATATATCATAAGATTATTATAAATCGTGAATTCGCACTAGTGCCAGTCAACATAATTATTGCTACATAATTATTCGTGGTCGCCACACCAATCTTGAGAGGGGAGAACAGGAATGGGCTAGTGTAAATTGAAAGATTCTGAAATATTTAAACTAGGCGATAATAAATATCCGAGAAATCCCAGTATTATATTCCCGAATTTTTTATTGTTCCTCACACTCTGGTAAATAAATCCCGAGTTATAGCGCTTAGAACATTGGCTCAAAATTTACAATAACAACGCGATGAATTTTTTTAATTAGGAATTGATTTAGCAAAATATTTTACTTCGTGATAGTTTTCGGACATCACATGTTGAAGTTATCTTGCGTCCGCCTTTATGCAAGTCTACATCTCCATTTTTTTCTCTCGAATGTGAATGCAAGTCTTGCATTATTTTTCTAAACTTTACTGTTTCATTGGAGGTTATCTTCGAGGTGAATTTTCGGCAGTTCGTCGGACTGGGCGTTATTGCGCATGTGTGGATTACTTAAATCGTAATAATACGACTGATCTTAAATTACTCCGTCGATCGGTAGCATTTTTTTAAATAGCTGCATTTATATTCTTAAAAAAAAAATCATAAAGACTTTTTAGGCATAATTCGAGTACCAAAAAGGAAATATGTGGCCAATGGAATATGCTCCGTTTATTTTATTTGAAAATTGAATACTGATAATTTTTTATTTAATAAAACGTAAAACTCAATTTTTGGTTACGAAAACGTGGTATAATGTATAATAAGTAGCGCAGAGGCACAGCAGAAATATCATTGTAGAACCGACCCTAAACTGTTTTGTCAACAGAAATCATTATTAAGTAAAAAAAAAACTAAGTAAGTAAAAAATAAGTACAAAATAAGTAAAAAATAAGTAAAATAAAAGTAAAAAATAGCATAAGTAAATAATAAGTAATTAAAAAAAATAAGCGATAATGGAATGGGTTTGTAACCTCAAAATGAGTTTACAGTTTATAATTTTGAATCTTTTTTACGTAGAAGTGTACTTAGTGTTATGAAATAAGAGCAATAAGTGCACAAATATTTAACAAATGTATGTACTTAGATTTTATAGTTTTGAAACAGTTTTAACATATAATACATAGTTTTATTACTGGATTTCTCAGTTATATGTATTTTTTATGAAGTATATTGGCTATTTTTAACCCTTGTGTTGACACCCAAAAAAAATCACACCATCTGCCACCCGGGATACCCGGGTACCCATGCGCAAATTTGTGCTTATAAGTGCGTTATACGCAAAGCTAATGAAGGGCATTCGGTCAAAATCTTTTTATTTAGAACTAAGAAATGGTATTTGTACCTGAATGTTCTCTATAAATCATTCACAGACACTTTTGTAATCGTAAATCAGGTATAAAACGCGCGCCGCTCTACCCTAAATCTCTCATTCTTACAAAGGCCAGCTGCGTTGAGTTTGAGTGGAGGGAGAAAGGGACGTCTGTGGATTGTTTTGTATCTATAGAACGTTCTAGAATGCCGCGAAATAAATATGCACGTTATGGAGCATCGAGTACAGCTGTACAATTCAGTGCGCGTCGTTGACTCGTAGAAGCCAGTCGCAGCGGCGTAGTCACTACAGTCACTTTGGAGCACAGTACGTTAGCGTGCGTGTAATATATATCAACATTCGTAATTGTTTATTACGATAATATTATTGAATAATTTGCGAAGTGAAGATAACTATAGTTTATTTATGTACGTTAGATAACTGAAAGAATGGAAGAGTTATCGAGAGCACAGTTTTTGAGGTAAAGTAAATACAATAAATACACGATTTATATTGCATATTTGATGATATTATAGTTATTGTAAAATAGAAATATATTTTTAATTAGATTGAGCTCGGCTGAAAGACATGAGTATATCAAAAAATGGCTGGACGAGGAACATAACCCCGCGGACGATAGTGACGATCCGTCGGACAGTGAGGACGAGGATTGGTTTCCGGACGGTGATGCCAATGAATCGTCAGACAATGAGTTCAATCCGGATGAAGCGGCTGGAATTCACGAGGATTCAGACGATAATGAAGCAGCAGAGGACGAAGAAAAAGAAGAGGATGATGACGACGGCGATGAGGAGGAGGGTGGCGATGAAGCTGCTTCAATTTCTAATAGTTGTTCAGGTAGGCCACGCCTTACAGCCAGTACAAGTACAACGTTTGTGGCAAAAGATAAAACTGTTTAGAATAAAACGGCACGAGCACATCATCAGACTCCCGCTAGAAATGTTGTTAGGCAAAGAGCTGTGCCTCATAGGAATACACAAATGTTATCGATTCCTCAAACTTTCAAAAAATATATATCATTGGAAATGGTTGATATTATTGTTCGCTGCACGAATAAAAAAGCAGAAGCCACGTACCAAGCTTATAATGCAGAAAATGAAGAAGGTGAACCTCGTGAATGGAAAAAGGTCACAGTCGTAGAAATGTATTCATTTTTTGGAATATTGATATGTGCTGGTGCAAATAATTCGAACACTGACCATGTAGATGAAATGTGGAAGAAAAATTCTTATCCGCTTTATCGTTTAACCATGGGGCGAAGGCGTTTTCAGTCACTTATGCGATTCGCACGTTTTGATGATTATACAACACGCCAGGCTCGAGCAGCTTCTGATAAAGCTGCACCGATTTCTGATATATGGCAGATGCTGAATGCCAACCTAGCTGCAATGTATAGACCAACGGAACATTTGACCATCGACGAGCAGCTCTTCCCTTTCCGAGGAAGAACCAAGTTTACTCAATACATGCCATCGAAGCCCGCGAAATACGGTTTGAAAGTGTTTTGGGTATGCGATGCGACTAATGCTTATCCGCTAAAAGGTATTTTGTATACAGGTAAACAAGGTAACATTCGAGAAGTCAATCAAGGAGAGCGAGTTGTAAAAGAGCTGGTCGCCGATTATAAATGATCTTGCCGAAATATAACTATGGATAGATTTTTTACAACACTACTTTTGGCGGAGACTATGTTATCTTGGAAACTTACTATTGTAGGTACATTGAAAAAAAATAAAACGTTCATACCTCCAGAAATGAAACCGTCAAGATCAAGAGAAGTTTTGTCAACCCTTTTTGGTTTTCATGAAAATGCTACTATGTGCTCATACGTTCCGAAGAAAAACGAAGCTGTTATTCTTCTTAGTACGATGCACTTTCACGATGAAATTTCCGATGCAGCGCATAGAAAACCAGAAATAATTTTGTTTTATAATCGCACAAACGCTGGCGTTGATACAATGGATCAAATGTGTTCAAAGTACTCCACCCAACGGCGAACGTACAGATGGTCGCTGGCTTTTTTTTCAATATTCTTGACGTCGCCGCTCTAGCTGCCTATATAATCTATTATGAAAATAACAGCATGCTTAAAAAAAAACAAATAGGTGAAGACTTTTTCTTCGGCAGTTAGCAGAAGAGTTGGCAATGCCAATGATTGAAGAGAGAACTGCAAACCATCAAGTAATGCGAAAACACTCTACGAAAATTGCAATCGAAAGTTTTTTTGAACGGCCAATAGTAGAGGTTGCACCAGGAAATGTCGAACGTCGAGACGCTACTGGTAGAAGAACTGTAGTCGGCTCATGTTACATTTGTAACGAGCAGCCTATTCGCAAACGGCGAAAGACAAGGAAATCCTGCGCTGAGTGTAATAAACCCGTTTGCGATGAACACTCGGTAAAAATCGCGAAATATTCACATTGCGATGAGTAATTTTATATCTTCTACATTGATTTAGTCATTCCAATTTACTTACTCATCTGCAACTTGGAAATTTGAAAAAAAACTATGCTAAAAGCGAAAAATTAATTTATTTGTTTGTTATGATAAAATCGCCAAATAAAATTATTATTATTATTATATACAGTATATTTCATCAATAAACAATTAAAAATAAACATAATTTGTTATAATTACTATTTACTCATTTAGAATGTAAAATAAAACTGTTATCATAATGTATTACACGCTTATTTGCTGGGGTACCCGGGTACCCGGGTGGCTGTTACGTGCACTTTTTTTCAAACGCTTAATTTTGCAAGTTTAAAAATTTTTTTAACAATACGCTATGCATAATTTGATAGATAATTGGGTAAATTATGGGGATCCAAAAGGATATTAGCCTATCTTTTTTAGAAAAAAAGTTATGCAAAAAATGCACGCCGATGGGTACCTGGGTACCCGGGTGGCAACATAAGGGTTAATGTTGCAAGATATTAATAATTTTAAATTATTTATTTACATAATAATTATTAACTGCTAATTGGAGCTAAAGTTGTCATATCTGTGCACCATTTATTTTCAAGTGGAGCTGTATAAGCAGTAAATTTTTTCAAATGTATGAATGTATGAATTGTGTAGTGAAGAGTTACAATAAAACAGAAGTGTTCATATTCTGAAATCTTGTTCTGTTTGTAACGTATTATATCATTCAATTAAATATTAACATATTCAATTATGTTTTAAATTATAGAAAATAAACCAAAGAAACTATATATTTCAACTAATTTTATTCCTGTGATGGCGATCGGCAAACACGAGTCTTACTCAACCTGTAGATATATTTAATCTGCATGATTAATCGTGTGGATCTAAGGCGACATATGACTTTTTGCAGGACTCTGGTTCCAATCTCGAAGATGTCAATTTTTTTTCGCCAAAATGTTGAATATCCTAAAACTAGCTTATCAAAATAGATAAAAAAAAATTTGAATTGGCAAATTCTTTTATTTAAGCCGTGAAAGCGATAGTATTTTTGGTAACAAACTTACATTACTCTTCTATATTCATGCTGTACACATCCATACATACAATAAATTATGGGCTCTTGAAACTTTCTTTCCATGAAATTTCTTTTTTTTAATATTTTAATCGAAGCCCTTATAGAAATACATGAGGTCTAGTAATTTTAATTTTATTTTTTAAATATTTCATTAATTTTCAACTAATATTTTAGAAAGAAGAATGGAGGAGGAGAAGGCGTGGAAGGAGGCACAAGAAAGAAGGAAGGAGCAAGAAGCGAAGTTAAGAAAAAACCTGGAGGAGATGGACAAGGAGAGAAGAAGGAAAAATGTAATAATTACGGGAGTGGAAGGGATGAGGAATGATAAGAGGTATGTACAGAACTGGATAAACGAAAAGCTAAATATAGTAGTAGAGGTAAGAAGCACTTGGAGGATTGGAGAAAGGGGTGATAAAGTAGGGGTTAAGTGTGAAACGTGGGAAAGGAAAATGGGCATAATACAAAGTAAAACAAAGCTAAAAGGGACCAGAATGTATATA
Source organism: Megastigmus dorsalis (assembly GCA_900490025.1). Taxonomy (NCBI): domain Eukaryota; kingdom Metazoa; phylum Arthropoda; class Insecta; order Hymenoptera; family Megastigmidae; genus Megastigmus; species Megastigmus dorsalis. The sequence goes on from UELU01111039.1 coordinate 20,286, forward strand.
GATAACGATCTAACATGGGGGGAAAGAAAAATGAAAAGTGAAATGAGAAGGATTGGCAGGGAGGAGAGAGGAGGAGGGAAGCAGGCTAGGAACAGCTACAACAAAATGTGGATTAACGGGAAAGTATTGAAATGGGCCGTAGAAGGAGAAGGATTTTTTCCAGAGAGAGAGGAAGGGATGGAGGAGTAGAGGGGAAAGAGAGGAGGAGAGCAAGGAGGTAAGAATTTTAGCATGGAATGTAGCAGGCTTAAAAAATACAGGGGAAGAGGAATGGGAAATGATAAATGAACTACATTATAGGGATAATAGAGACGTGGTTGGAAGAAAAAGAGGATGGGTAAATGAGGAATAAACTGAAAGAATTTGATCTGATTATGGAAAGGGCAAGAAGAAGAAAGAAGAGAGGAAGAGCAATAGGAGGAATAATCTTAGGTATAAAAAAGAGCTTGGGATCTTGGGAGAGAGAAAAGGAAGTAGAAAAAAGTACACAAAACGAGGAAGTAATATGGGGAGAAGTAAAACTGGGGGACAAAAAGTGGTTAGTGGGAGTAGTTTATATGAGAGAGAAAAGAAGAGAAGTATGGAAAATAATAGAAAACGTGAGCAGAGAGGAAGAGAAAGATAGAATAATGATATTAGGAGATTTTAACGCTACAACAGCGGAAGAAGGGAACTGGCCATGGATTATAGAAGGAAGAAGATCTAGGGATAAAGCAAAAACAAAGAAGGAGAAGGGATGCTGGAAAGGCTGAAAGAAATGGGGATGGCAATAGAAAACGGGGCGAGAGAGGGAGATGAAAAAGGGGAATGGACATACTTGGGGGCGAGAGGAAACTCGACAATCGATTACGTTGTAACAAACGAGGAGGCCGAAAAAGAGATAAAGGAAATAAAAGTAATAAATAAATGAGAGTCAGATCACTTGCCAATTTCGATAAAATGGAAAGGAAAAATAAAGAGGGAGGAGAGAAGAAAGAAAATGGAGAACGGATTGGACAGAAAAAGGAGTAAACGAATTTAAGGAAAAGATGAAGGGAGTAAGGGCGTGGGGAGATTGGAAGAAGTTAAAAGAAGAGATCCAGAAGAACACGAAAAAAATAGAGATAAAAAGAGGAAGGAGGAAAATGGGTGGTGGGACAAGGAATGTGGAGAAGAAAAAAAAGAAATTACTAGAGAAGAGGCGGAGATTAAGAAGAAAAGAAATAGAATTCAAGGAGTGGAAAAAGGCAAAGTACAAGTATAAAAACCTGATAAAGAAAAAGAAGGAAGTGGAGATATACAGGATAATGAAGAAAATAAAGAAAGACAAGAGTGGTATAAAATGTGGGAAGTGATAAGGAGCGGTCTAAGTAAGGGGAAGAATGGTATAGACGGGGAAATAGGAAATGAAGAATGGTTTAATTTTTTTAAGAAGCAAGTGGAGGGAAGAGAAATAGAGGAAGTGGAAAGAAGGAAAAATGAAATAAGAAAGTATGGAAAGGTATCAAGGATAGAAATTCAGGAAGTAAGAGAAGCAATAAAGAAAATGAAAGAGAGAAAGGCGGCAGGGAAGGATGATATAGGTAATGAGGCATGGATCAAAGGAAGAGAAGAAGTAGAGGAAGAACTAAGGGAATGCCTGCAGAAAATATGGGAAAAAGGAGAGATACCGGAAGAATTGAGGATGGGACTTGTGGTACCAATATACAAGAAAGGTGACAAGAAAAAGGTAGAAAACTATAGAGGAATCTCGCTGATGGATTCGGGTTATAAAATTTATGCTGAAATACTGAGGAAAACTGCTTTCTATTTCAGTCCCTGAGGAGGAGCTGAAGCGGGCTTGAAACGTCCGGCATGTTTGGGTGGTGTGGGGTGGTCAGATTGTCCTTTACTAACAAATGTTTATTTCAGGATTAAATATAAGTTTATTTCAGATTCTTTGGGGGTGATTGTAAACAAGGGCAATCTGATTGCCCATGAATATTGATTAGACTGTAAGGCCGACAGAAAGATCTTTGTCAGTTTATACTGAGGAAAAGGTTGGACGAACACCTGGAAGGGAAAGGAAAATTGGATGACACACTATTTGGATTTAGGAAAGGAAGAGGAACAATAGATGTGATGTACGCCTTAAAAAGTGTGATGGGAAGGGAGATAGGAAGAAAAGGAGGAAGAGCACTGGTTCTGTTTGCTGACATGAAAGCAGCCTTTGACAAAATAAGAAGAGAAATAATATGGAAAGCATTGAAGAGATTGGGGGTAGAAAAGCAGTTGAGAGAAAGAATAGAGAAACTATACCGAGAAACGAGATGCAGGATAAAAATAGGAGAAGAGGAGACAGGAGAGTTTGAAGTGACGAAAGGAGTAAAACAAGGATGCCCTCTGAGCCCAGTATTGTTTAACGTGGCGATAGCAGATTTGGAAGAGAAGATGAAAAATATACAAGAGGGTGGATTGGTGATAGGAAGGAAGAAAATATGGCACTATCGTACGCGGACGACGTGGCACTGCTGACGAACAACGATAGGGGATTAAAACAAATGATGAGAAAAATAGAAAAGTTTTTGGAAGGAACGGGACTTCAACTAAATGTGGAGAAGACAAAAATAATGGAATTTAGAAAGGAAGGAGGCAGGAGAAAAAAAGAAAAATTCAAATGGAAAGAAGAAAAGATTGAATTAGTCAAAAGTTTCATATACTTAGGATATAAAATGAGCGGAAACAATGGAGAGAAAAATCACATAAAGTATGTGACAAGCAGAGCGAGGATGGTGATGGGAAAAGTATGGAGTGTGGGGAAAAGAAAAATCCGAACCGACTGGAATAGAAGGATGAGAGTATTTGATGCAGTGGTAGTTAGTATGATGATGTACGGAGCTGAAACTTGGGGATGGAAGGAAAGAGGAGAGGTGGAAAAGATACACGAAAGATTTATGAGATGGACACTAGAGATAAACAGTAGAACACCAGGAAACGTAATAAGATGGGAAACAAGAAGAGGTAAGACAAAAATAAAAGCGGGACCAAGAGAAATGAAATACGAAGAGAAAATTAGAAAGGAAGAAAGGGGAACAGTAAGAGGAGAATGCTTGGCGATTATGCTAAGAGGGGAGGAAAAAACAACGATGGAGAAAGAGAGGAAACAATTCTTCGAAGAAAAACGATGGTCAATGGAGGCAGCGAAAGCCAAGATTATAGAGGAAGAAGGATGGTGGGCAGAGATAGAAGAGAGGCACAGGGACGTATAATGGCAGAACACGAAGACGATGATAGAAAAATCAAAATTCGCAAAAGAATTTAGAAAATGGATGATAGAAAAACAAGTAAGAACGCAGAAGGAATATCTAGCAGGGACAGGTAGCAGTAGAGGGAAAGAGTTCACTATATTGGCTCGAATTTATTTATCGATAAATAAAGAATTTATATTACTTATATAAGCATACTTGTCTGCATTTTACTTTTTTTAAAGTTTTTTTTATAAATATATATGAATGTGAAACTAATATATACGCATATCGTATGCGAATTTCTTATATACGCATATCGTATGCATTCTAATTTATCTCTAAATATAAATATACATCTACTATATATTATATATCTATATACATACCATATCTTATACACGAATCGTATGCGTACAACTGACAACACGTAATACACTGAGAAAAAAAATGTCTTGCACTAAATGACTGTGGATTAACTGTTAATGAATGTGTATTTGAATATGGCGAATTGAATATTCATTTACTGTTAATAATGAATATTCACTTGAACAGGTGACTTATATCAAATGCGCCGCGGATTAATAGTTAATAATTGATTCTCTAATATTAAATGACACAATCAATTAACACCAACATTGTGTATTTGAATTGATTCATTCCGTAAGTTCGACATTGTGATATACAGGCTATTAATAAACAGAATATCACATTCTACGGAATCTGATAGAGCGCAAAATTCTAAGCAAAAAATCACTAAGAAATTTTTCGATGCGACCAATAATTACTGAGTAATCGTCGATTGAAAATCAGTCAAGCGGGCCAATCAGCGTAGAGCTATAGCGGCAAGGCGGACGGAGTGGGGAGGCCCGCCTAGCACTTCCCCGCCGGCGGTGGCCGCTCTCGCCGTCTCTCTTCACACCGTCATCCATCAGTCGTAGATTCGGCGAAAAACAAAAGGCGCGGCAGGCTGATTTGAGCATAAGATTGTTGAAGGCTGAAAATAATTTTTTATTTTGAATTGGCTCCCACCGCTTCTCGCTGCGTTTAGTAGAATTAAACATTGGTGTACCAATACTTGCATGGACATTAAGCGTGTCGATCTTGTTACAAATCCAAATGTATTTAAAAAATACACGCTTGTCTAGAGTCTCGTTATTATGGACTTAATGTACTGTTTTACGTATTGATTGTGTTCATTTATTCTAACACGCACAACTACGGTCAATAACACATATTA
>UELU01111046.1:0-11788 GCA_900490025.1 Megastigmus dorsalis
GTATTTGGGTCGCTACCATTATTCTTCTGTTTCCTCTGAATAAACAAATTAAAACTAAATTGAAATACATAAATATTCTGACTCGTGTATTATTCATATCTAAATAAAAGTCAATGGCGTATGCTAAACTTTTGAAGCGAGAAAGGATAAGTTTATTGATGATGCGTGGTTGGGGAGATCGAGTCCGATCTTACCTCGAAGTTCGTACGTTGTTTAATAACCATTTTCGTAATAAAGACAGACAAACACCTATCTCAAAATCTACAGTCGAAAGGATTATACTGCGATTTGCAGAGTTTGGGACTGTCGATGATCTTCAGAGAACTGGTCGCCCAGAATCTGTAGTAACTGAGGATAAGCAGATTGAAATCGCTGAAGCATTTATGGAAAATCCACATCTTAGTTTACGTAGAGCAGGGCATGAGCATGACGTTTCTTATGAAACTGTACGAAAAATTCTGAAAAGCATCAATTTTCATCCTTATAAAGTCCATCTGGTACAGGAGCTTAATGATGATGATCCTGATCGTCGGATCGAGTTTTTCGAACAATGATGAACAGAATAAACGCAAATCCTCAATATTTGTACAACATAGTTTTTTTCGGATGAAGCTACTTTCACTTTAAATGGTGAAGTTAACAGACACAATTGTAGATATTGGTCAGACACAAATTCTGCATGGATGTTGAACAATCACACACAATATCCATAAAAGTTGAATGTTTGGGCTGGTATCTTAAACAATATTATGGTAGGCCCCTTGTTTATTGAGGATAATCTTACTGCCGCTTCATACGAACAGCTACTTAGGAATCAAATTATACCACGAATTAAAGTGATAGCATGTGATGATTACGATGAAACGTGGTTTCAGCAGGATGGAGCAGCTCCTCATTTTGGTAGAGATGTTCGAACATATTTGGATGCTCAGTTTCCTCATAGATGGATTGAAAGAAGGGGTGAAATCGAGTGGCCTGCTATCGTAAGAGGCAAGGCGACTCACGTTAATCAAGCACCCCAATCCTGAGAGGCAAGGCGACTCACGTTAATCAAGCACCCCAATCCTGAGAGGCAAAGCGACTCACGTTAATCAAGCACCCCAGAGGAAACAGAACTTACTACGTCCACGTCATTTTTTCTGGGTAACGCTAAAAGTAAGAATAAGGGCGATAGTAAGGTTATTAATTTAAAAAGTGCTTGACCTTTCAAATAATATGCAAAGCTGATCTCAAAGTCAAGGTGGTCAATGTTGTTGATTTCAAAACTTTTTCAAACCTTTATTTTTTCATAAATCCTCTAAAGTTTGAATACGACAATGTTTTCATAGTTTTTTCAACATTTGACCTTGATTTGACCTTCTAAAGATCACGCCAAATACTATTTTCGACATGAAATTTCCCACTCTATCGATTGCAGTGTAAAAAATGAAGATTTCTAATAAAAAGAAATAGTTGACCTTGAAATAAACTTGAAGGTCACGTTCAAGGTTAAGTATAATGTCAACATTGAGTTCCTCATTGAAAGTTACACCAAGAATAGCTTTACCGTTTGCAAAAATATTCAGAGGTCTCTAAGACCTTGCTAGGGTGTAAATAACCTTGGAGTAACCTTAAAGGTCAAACACTAGCTCTGATTTAATTAAAAATTGCTATTTAAAAAAAACAGTTGATCTTGAAATAACCTTCAAGGTCAAGTCCAAGGTCAAATTGAATGTCGCCATGAGATTACTCGTTGAATGTTACTTAAGAAATGACCTTGACCTTTTTCAGAATTACTTTACCTCAGAAAATATTCAGCCGTCCCGGGACTTAATTGACACCCTGTATATATACAGGGTGTTCCAAAAGTATGGATACCCCTGAAAATCTCGGAAACTAGGGGTGCTAGAAAAAAAACTTTAACTACAAAAGTTTCCGCAAATCAAACGGCGCATCCGATGGTGACCTTGAACTTGACCTTGGGTTTGACCTTTAGGGTCATTTGAAAGTCAAGTCGAGTTTTTTGAACGAGAACCATACTTCTTCATTCCAGAAAACTTGTCCAAAGGTCATTTACAAATTTTACATATCTAATCTCAGATTCGCACTCAGGAAGATTTTTGGCCGAATTCACAATTTTTAAGAGAAAAACCCAACCCTCTCATATGCACACCGGAACTAATCACTGCATAAAGAGGTCAGGTATTCAGGTATGCATTCATAAGATAATTATCGATTTTGATGTGCTTTGTTGTTTTCATTCTGAATTAGTTCTATCAACGCACTGATTCTTTTGGTTTATTCTTAGTTTTGTTTTCTGTATTTGAGAATGAATCGTCTCAGAGAACGTGAAAGAATAAGCATCCTCATGATGCGAGGATGGGGTAATATGGTTAGGTCATATCGGCGAGTTGCGGATCTGTTTAACGCAGAATTCCGGCTACCGTTGCAACCAAGAATTTCGAAAAAGACAGTGGGAAAAACTGTTTCTCGTTTTGAGCAAACTGGTAGCGTTAAAGATCGACCCAAAAGTGGAAGACCGAAGACAGTGATCATGGAACCTCTTTGAATGTGGCATTATCTTTCGTTGAAAATCCTGGAACCTCCGTTAGACAAATATCTGTTGAACGAGGATGATTTCAATCGAAGACTGGAATTTGCCGAATTAATGATGAACCGTATTGATGCTAGACCAAATTTTTTAAACGAAATAGTTTTTTCCGATGAAGCTACCTTCCAGTTGAATGGTACCGATAATAGACACAATTGTCGGTTCTGGGCATCGGAGAATCCGTATTGTCGGTGACAACTTTAACATTACTTACTTTCAACAAGATGAAGCACCCCCGCATTACTCTAGAAATGTACGTAATTATTTAAATGAAACATTTCCAGGACGAGTGATAGGCCGACGAGGAACCATTGACTGACCACCTCGTTCATCTGACATGACGCCATTAGATTACTTTTTATGGGGTTACGTTAAAAGCAAAGTTTATGCTACAAAACCTGCGAATTTGTAAGAGTTGGCTCAACGTATTATTGAAGTAATTTAGGCGATCCCAAATGATATGATCCAAAAGGCAGTTTCAGCATTTTATAATCGTATGGGGTCTGTATAGTAAACTGAATGGAGGACATTTCGAACATGAACGTTAACTTTTAGAAGTCACGATTTCTATAAGATGCTAGTTAGACTTCACCAGTCGGACACCAGCGTGTCTTGCACTTTTTCTAACACCCCTAGTTTTCGAGTTATGGGCTGCTGAACACCAATTTCAGCTTATTCAAAGATCTGACCTCCAAATGACCTTTGGGCTACATTTGACCCCCTATGTATTTATATCTTTGAATAGGAAATTTTTCTCGCTTTCCATTTCTGTAATAAAAAGGGGGGATACCCATTGAAAAAATTCGACTTAACCTTCAAATGACCCAAGGTCAAATTCAAGGTCACTATCGGATGCGCCGTTTGATTTGCGGAAACTTATTTATTTCCGCTTATGTATTTAAAGTTTTTTTCTAGCACCCCTAGTTTCCGAATTATAGGCTGCTGAATACCAATTTCAACTTATTCAAAGATCTGACCTTCAAATGCCCTTTGGGCTACATTTCACCCCTATGTTATTTATACCGTTGAATAGAAAATTGTTCCCGCTTTCCATTTCTGTAATAAAAAGGTGGGGTTCCTATTGAAAAAATTCGACTTGACCTTAAAATGACCCTGAAAGTCAAATCCAAGGTCAAACTTAAGGTCACGATCGGATGCGCCGTTTGATTTGCAGAAACTTTTGTATTTAAAGTTTTTATTAGCGCCACTAGTTACCGAAATTTTCAGGGGTATCCATACTTTTGGAACCCCCTTTATATACGTCTTGTAGCGTGACTATACACAGCAAGTCAGTGATGATTCATATATTTTTCATATCCTTTTTTTTATTTGACATAATTTTATTAAACTTGTAACGTACTTACGTTATTCTCTCTATGTTGTGCGAAAATCTATAAGTATTTTGCATAAAATTAGAATTCGTATGCTGGACTCAGCTATGAATCTCAAAAGCAGTTCTTGTTTAAATATTTTGCCCCCCAAATGGTGTCAGCACATAGAAAAAGATAGAAAAAGGCGCAGATTAGCCTTTCGACGTCGCTGCACTAACGTAGTGAAAATTTCCCTCTGTTGGCCTCCGTATTACCCAATTGGTCGGAAAAATATAAATAGGGTTCCCTTACTCCTAAAATGCCAAAGCGTGCATTGGCTTTGTCATCATGAGAGCGAGTACTGGTTTCAGTGGATCTAGGCGGGATGGGTCATACAAGGATGTTGCATCTGCATCACTTGCGCAATGGGCAGCGGGAAAATATTTCGTCTCTCACTCAATGAAGTTCCATGGTTAGCTCAATGTTATTTCCTTTAACTAATTGGCGCGCTTAAAAATGTAGCCGATTTGTCTAAAGAGCGCAATGCTCTTTAGATTTACTGCGAGATTCACTGCAACTGATACTTATAGCTAAAACTTATGATCAATTTATGTTTTAGGTTTATTGCAGTTTATCTACTATCATGTATTGGACAGTAGACAGATGCTGTTGCTCTCTTGTTACAGGGTTCGGTGCCAATGTGTGTTACTTTTTCACCTCATCCGTAAAAAGCGTTTAAAAAGCACAGCTGATTCGCCTAGAAAGAGCAATGTCTCTTAGCTAGCAGCGAGAGACTGCACCAAAAATTCTTATATTTAATAAGTCCCTTCATGACTGCGCAATAGATCGTGAAACGTTTATATTTCTTATTTTCTATACTCAAGGTTCGCCAAGTAAGCGCAATGCTTTCGAGGCTTGCTCAAGTACAGTGCCCTTATAAGCACACCGAGTTCGCTGGAGAACGCACTGTTCTCCGAGCTAACCTTGAGAAATCGCACTCTTTCTGTTATACCATTACGAGTTCGTTATCGCTTGTAATAAACGTTCAACTGGTCTTGAGACCTTAATGTAGGATGAGAACGAAACGAAGCGTGTATAGATCTATTTGAAGGAGAGGCCGTGTTTATATAGTGCCGCGACCGGCAAATCTGGCGACATCCCCCTCTCCATGATCTCGTGCTTTTGGAATTTTATTGATTCTCTGTGTGCGTGTATCCGTGTGGTTGGTTCGCGCATCTGGCGCTCACTCTCTCTTTCTCTCGCTCGCAGTACGAGTGACGTATATAATATATATTCAATTAATTACCGTAATATTATTTTAATCTGATAATTTGTAAAAAGCACAATTAATCATTTTATCCTGATTTTATCATTCTCGCTCGAGCGACTTTGGCGGGATAATGTACTATTTTGCATCGGGGCCTAAAATTTCTATTTTACGGATGATTTTCAATCCATGAAATTTGAGTTCACGGCCACTCCGTAAAATAAATAAAAATTCTAACATGAGTCATTTTATGCTAATAAATTGGATATGTTGATTACGGACGGAATATAAAATCGACTTTTACAAACTAAACGCCATACGAATAATAAGATTTTACGTCTATGATACAAAAAAAATTGTAAGATTTCATGACCATGTGACGAAAAATACTATTTTGGAGTTGATGAAATACTATTCGGGATTGCGGGTGGTGGGCTTGAAGTCTGGCTAAGCCTATCGCTCCGCCAGTGTAGCATATATTGCGGCCTTCTAAACACGAATCTGAAATAAAAAATAGGGGTCGCCCTGCGTATTTTCAAGAAAACTCAAACTTAGATTATTTTTTATAAATCTAATAATTGTATATGAAACCTCAATTCTTCCTATTTATTTTAGAACTGATGAAATATTATTCGGGATTGCGGGTGGTGGGGTTGAAGTCTGGCTGCGCCTATCGCTCCGCCAGGGTAGCATGTATTGTGGCCTTCTAAACACGAATCTGAAATAAAAAATAGGGGTCGCCCTGCGTATTTTCAAGAAAATTCAAATGTAGATTATTTTTTATAACTCTAATAATTGTAAATGAAACCTCAATTCTTCCTATTTATTTTAGAACTGATGAAATATTATTCGGGATTGCGGCCTTGAAGTCTGGCTGCGCCTATCGCTCCGCCTGGGTAGCATGTATTGTTGCCTTCTAAACACGAATCTGAAATAAAAAAATAGGGGTCGCCCTGCGTATTTTCGAGGAAACTCAAATATAAATTATTTTTTATAGCTAATAATTATATATGAAAGCTTAATTCATACTCTTCAATTTAAAAAAAAGTGCTCTAAGATGTTTGCTTGGCATACTACAGCGTTTTGAAGCATAAGTCGTACTTAGTTCAAATACAAAATCTGTCCAGGCAACCAACTTCTAATTTTTTAAACGCTATAGAATGCCAAGAAAAAACCGTAAAGGATTCTGTTTTTTTAATTGAAGAGCAAGAATTGAACTTTCATGTACCATTATTAGAACTATCAAAAAAATGTACACGGTACTGAAAGTTTTAAAGTTGTGAAAACCTGATTTTTATCGTTTTTTTAGTTTTCTCGAGAATAGGCAGGGTCACCACTATTTTTTATTTCAGATTCGTTCTTAAAAGGCATAGGGATAATCTGATTTCAAATCCAGTTCAGAGTACTTTTTTGTGGGCCTGTACTATTAAATGATCCTAATGTACCACATATTGATATTTTGTAATTTATTAATATACACTGCGCAACAAAATTATCGTAACAAAATTTTTCATCGAAAAATTGAGATTTTCCAAATGCTTGCAACTCGGTCAATTTTCATCGCATTAAGATAATTTTTTTTATTTTTGTAGCGAATTATGTGCACTTTCAGGAAAAAATGATATCCAATAGCTGCAATACAATGTCACATTGATATGTCTTAATCAGGCCTACCAACTTTTTTTCTTAAAAAACGCAATAGTTTGCACGTTTGCCTGGATTACCAAAAATTTTTTTTCAAAAAACCACAAATACCATCTTAAAGTACACTTTCCAACGAGTATTAAAAAAAAATCGACCCTCTACGATTTTTTTTGACTGAGTTATGCCATTTTAAAGATATTCCTATGTTTTAACCAAATACCGCCAACATCAGCATTACCCTATACGTACCCTGAAAAATTATCAGATTACGTTTAATAAATTCGTGCCCCCGGAGCTATCCTAAACCCTCATAAACCAAGAAACCACATTATTTTTTTAAAATTAATCCATGAAAAGTGTAGCTTTATTTAAAATTACACCACTACGTTTTCGTTACATTTAACATTGCAGCTCCACACTTTTGGTAAAATTACCAACCCTACCGACAAATCAAAAAAAAAAAAATAATGTTAAAATTTAAGCGGCATACTGGCCAAGAGTTAAGGCGAAAGATCATTTAACATTAATTTTACTATACAGCGTATACAGCAATTAAAAATTTCAGTAACATATTCAATGCCTCGGCTTACTGAAATCCAATCTGCTCGAATTGTTACCCTGCTAGAAGCGGGACTGAGTCAAAGCGATGTATCCCGAAGAATGGGGATCCATCGCTCAACAGTGTCACGCGTTTTTAGTCGGTATGAAGAAACAGGTTCTTATCGCCGGAGGTCTGGTCAAGGTCGACATAAGATTACTACGAATCGAGAGGATCGCAACATCGTTAATGAAACCCTGCGCAACCCAAGGCAGGTTGCGCGTCAAATTGGGGATAATGCTTTACCAGGCAGACGAATTAGCGCTCAGACGATAAGGAGACGCCTTCATGAAAGGGGTTTGAGATCACGAATTCGTGCTAGAGTGCCTAATTTAGAAGCAGTTCACCGACGAGCTCGTCTAAATTATGCCCGTAATTATCGACATTGGACACCTAGAGAGTGGAGATATGTGTTTTGTACAGACGAATCTCGGTTTTGTTTCTAGACGACAACGTTTTGCACCACATCACGTTGATCCAACTCGAGCGTTTGGTGGAGGATCTGTTATGGTATGGGGTGGAATATCAATAAACCATCGATCAGATTTAGTGATTATCCCACTCCCAGGACTAACAGCGGGACGTTACATAAACGGAGTTTTACGTCCTTACGTAATTCCAATGCGTCGGCAAATGGGCCCTAATTTTATCTTGATGCAGGATAATGCACGGCCCCATACTGCAAGGATAACTCGTACTTACTTGGAAGGAAACAACGTAGAGGTATTGCCTCATTCTGCTAATAGCCCAGACCTCAATCCTATAGAGCATGTGTGGGACATGATGGGTAGGCGATTACGTAACTTAGAGAGACCTCCTGCTAACCTCCAAGAGCTTGACAGAATTCTAAATGAAATTTGGCACGATATACCTCAAGATTCAATTAGAGCATGCATTAATATGCAACAACGTTTAGGAGAGGTAATTCGTCAGCGAGGTGGTAATACACGTTACTAAAGGTCTTAGTCGCATAGGGTTTGGAGTAAAAAAATACTGCGTAAGTGATGAGCCGCGGGGTCCCTAATGTAAGAAATGGTTCACATAATCGGCCCTTTTCAGGGCCACAATGATGCGTAAGTCCGACCAACAACCTCCTCACGGTACGTATCGGGTAATGCTGATGTTGACGGTATTTGGCTAAAACAAAGGAATATCTTTAATATGGCATAACTCGGTCAAAAAAAATCGTAGAGGGTCGATTTTTTTTAATACTCGTTGGAAAGTGTACTTTAAGATGGTATTTGTGATTTTTTGAAAAAAAATTTTTGGTAATCCAGGTAAACGTGCAAACTTTTGCGTTTTTTAAGAAAAAAAGTTGGTAGGCCTGATTAAGACATAGCAATGTAGCATTGTCTCGCAGCTATTGGATATCATTTTTTCCTGAAAGTGCACATAATTCCCTACAAAAATAAAAAAAACTATCTCAATACGATGAAAATTGACCGAGTTGCAAGCATTTGAAAAATTTCAATTTTTCGATGAAAAATTTTGTTGCGATAATTTTGTTGAGCAGTGTATATAAATTGATTTAAATAGTTTTCCGAAATGAAACTACGCAACGAATTTCTAAAAATCACATTTACGCAGTCTCGCGAGTCGCCAGCGTTATTCAGAAGGAGTGGTTTGCAACTTATGACCCGCCATGGCAGGAGATTTGAAGCTAAAATGCGGAACTTCTTTTTCCAACAAAGTTATTCTCCTCGAAGCCCAAGTGCGGTATTCGAAAGGAGTACTTTACAAGTATATTTTAATAAATATTTCCTAATTTGTATACTATTGGTTATTTATAATTGTTTTTCTATTTTGATAAGATTTTAAAGCTACAAAATTTTATTTTTCTAATGCGTCTGAAAAATTAATTTTATGATAATTTAATTCTTACAGGTCATATTCATGAATAAAAATACTGATAATTTGGAATAGTGTACAGTAAATACTGGATTAAGCATTCAATATTATCTAGAATGTATTGGAAACATAGATAAAAATGAATTCAAGTAATTATAAAAGTGGAAAAGAAATTATTTCCATTAATTCAGAAGAAACGACAGTGTATGGATTAGATATGAATATACTCCATAAATTTACTTACCTGGATTTCTGGAAAATAACAAAAGAGCGAGCAGGTTTAGGCATTTTATTATTTCTATTCTCTGGAGCTACGATTTTTGGTAATATACTTGTTATTGTAGCTGTTGTACGAGAGCGTTATTTACATACGGCGACAAATTACTTTATAACATCACTAGCATTTGCAGACTGCCTCGTAGGTCTTGTTGTCATGCCCTTTAGTGCCATTTATGAAATTTTTGAAAAGCGCTGGCTTTTCACTCTTGATTTGTGCGACATATGGCGATCTCTCGACGTTCTTTTTTCGACCGCTTCTATTTTAAACTTATGTGTAATCAGTGTTGATCGTTATTGGGCAATTAAGGATCCTTTCAGTTATCCATCTCGCATGACACGAAAATTAGCAGGTGTACTGATTGCTTCTGTGTGGTTAGCCTCAAGTCTGATTTCCTTTCCTGCGATCATATGGTGGCGTGCAGTACGTACAGATCGCGTACCACATGATAAATGTCCGTTCACTATTAGCTTAGAGTACATTATTTTTTCATCGACTATTAGTTTTTATTTACCGCTCTTTGTGATGGTTTTCACGTACTATAAAATTTATTGCGAAGCTGTAATACAAACTCGAAGTTTACGTATCGGTGCTAAACAAGTGATGATCGCTTCAGGTGAACTAGAATTAACTCTTCGTATGCATAGAGGCGGTGAATTCTCCAGTAAAAAAACATCAAGAAAAAGCCACTTATTTTGTCGGATGTCAAGCTCACCAAACAATTTTCCAGATTTAAGAGATCCACTAACTAATATGCAGAAAAAAAAGTCATTATGGTCTTCCTCTCCTAGAAATGATAACAAACAAAATTTTTTTGCTTCCAATAAGAACTTTTCACTTTCAAGAAAATTTGCTAAATTTTCCAAGGAGAAAAAAGCAGCTAAAACTCTTGGTATTGTTATGGGAGTCTTCATCATCTGCTGGCTTCCATTCTTTGTAGTGAATCTTTGGTCTGGCTTTTGTGCAAAGTGCATTTGGAAAGAAGAAATAGTTTCTGCTGCTGTATCGTGGCTTGGATGGATTAATAGTAGTATGAATCCAGTGATTTACGCATGTTGGAGTAGGGATTTCCGAAGGTAATCATATTTTTTAACCATAATTGAATGTAACAAAGTATTTAAATGAAACATTGACAATTTTGTAGAGTACGCAACATGTGGAGAATTATAATATTGTAATGGCTTCACTATCGGAAAAGATACAATAAATGTAAAAAATAGACCATACCGTGACTCTCCCTTTTCCATTATTATCTCTAACATCTTAAAGAAGCCAATATACCTTTTCTTTTTTGTGATTTTTGTGATTTCGAGTTGATTTCTGTAGTACTTCTATTCGAACTTGAATTGTAGTCAATAAAATTGTTATTGTACAATCTCTATTTTATCTTGTTTTAAACTTAGTAACAGGTATTTTTAAAATAATTTTTTAAACAAGCGCTATTATGCGAGTTAGGACATCTACCTGTCTTACGCCTTTTATATTCAACGGTGTATATTCAACGGTAAGAATATACAACGGTGCGCAAATAATAATAATTCATTTCATAAAACTATAACGTGATCGACCGCTTCTCCATCTTCCTTCTTCTCTTCCGGGCTGCTTACTGGGCTCCTTGTCCTCTTCGGCTTCTGTGCAGCCAGGATAGCATCCCGTAGGAGCTGACCCTGCATGCGGCTTTGTATCGTCTTTCTGGCATCTCTAGCTTCCTCCGTGGTTATCAGCCCTTCTTGGTATCCCTTTTCCAGTCGTGCCGCCTTTTCGTGTTTTTTCTTTATGAGCCTGACCCATTCGTTCATACTCTTCAAACCCTCCTTTATTGGTCTAGCAACGTTCTTCTGCACGTTGCAGGCTTCCAACATCTTCCGCATCTCCTCGTAGGAACAACTCGGCTCGTAGGAACAACTCCGCTTGTTCTTGGCGAATACTTACTATTTCCGCCCATTCTTTCTTGCAGAGGTCTGTGTCCTGCGCGGTAGCGTTGCTGAACGCGCTTACGCAACTGCAGTCGCTCTTTGCGCTTGTCTCGCTGACTGTTCGAGACCTAGAGGTCCCCGCTCCTTCCATCCTGGGCACTTGCAAAGTGCTCATCTTAGCTGTTTTGTTTTTTAGTTGTAGTTCTTCCATCTTGTTCCCACGAGTAGCTAGGGAAATGAAGGTCCACCCCCGCAGAGCCCCGCGTGCGGGGGTAAGGCTGGTTACTCTGGGAGGTCGCCTAGTATCCCAGAGACACCATTCCCGGCACCACTCCCCT
>UELU01111061.1:0-12898 GCA_900490025.1 Megastigmus dorsalis
CTTCTGGAACTCTCTCCCAGCCAATCTGCGCAACATTCCATCTTTGCGCGGATTCAAGACGGCGGTGCTTAAACACCTTCTCGACCTTGACGCCTAGTCATCCGGGGACGGAGCCTGTGATCTTGGTCCGGAATATGTATAGATTATAGTTATAGTTTTATATTGAATGACTTACACATCGCACTAGGGGCAATCGAATGAGCTTTATGTTAACTTATTTTGTTTTGTCCCCTATACATTGATTTTAAAGTGTGAGTGTATTTATTAGCGTGAGTGTGTCGACGAATGAATGAGTAGAGTGAAAGATTGACTTTTATTTTTAAATGTATTGTTATATGATAGATATCGACTGATTCTGTAACTTCTGTTTATTTGTATTTTATGAGACGCGCTGTGATATTATTAATAGGTTTGTGCAATATTTAAGACTGATTTGTAAATAGTTAATATATCTGAGTAAGCGAATCTGTGATATCATAGCAAGTGCAATAACAATCTCGACTTGATGTAATTTTATTGTATTTGAAAGGAAAATATGTAATTATGTATGTTATACTTTTTTTGTAAATATTTACAAATAAACAAATATCTATCTATCTATCTCTCTCTCTCTCGCCCAAGGTCTCTCCATCACGCGTTTCCCCATTAGTCCTTGCTCACTCATTTGGGGAACCTTGAACTTCTGGCACTGCCCGCATCCCGCAATAAATGTGCACACGTCGTGATCCACTTCCCTGCAGTAATGTTCTTGCGCAATCCTATCGTAGGTCTTATCTACCCACAAGTGACCCGACGATGGCAAGCAGTGCGCATCGTGCAGCACTCATTCTCTATACTCCGCAGGCACCACCAATTTCCACGCTTCTTCCCGGTAACTAACCAGGTCGAGCTACGTGTCCACCCGGTACCTGTACAGCTTACCCTCTTGAACTTTCCAATTTTTCTATTTAAACGTCCATTTCTCCACCTCCCCCAACAGTTTCCTGTATTTTTGATCAATGATCTCCCCAAATCCCGCCACGATTTCTTCTTTAGCCTCAAATATTCGCGACAGTGTGTCCGGTACATGGTTGAGTGCTCCTTTCCGACGAATCATTTCGAAATCCCACTGCTGCATCTCGAGAGCCCACCGGCCCAAACGACCTGTTGGGTCTCTAAGATTCCGCAGCCACTTTAGCGGACTAAGGTCTGTGATAAGCGTAAATCGATACCCCTCTATGTAAGGGCGGAGCTTCTTTATAGCCCACAAAACCGCAAGATACTCCTTCTCGGTAGTCGAATAGTTTTTCTCAGCCGCAGTGAGCACTCGGCTTATATAAACTATCGGATGCTCCCCATCATCTCTCTCGATCGTTCACACCGCACCTATTGCGTAATTACTCGCATCACACTGCAGTGTGAAAGGCTTATCAAAGTCCGGTCTTGCTAGCACCAGTGCTCTCGTTAAAGCCTCCTTTAACTGCACAAACGCTTCATCATGATCCGGACCCCAGTGCCACTCTTGCCCCTTCCACAGCAATTTCACTAACGGAATTTTTAATTCCGAATCCTTCTCAATGAAACGCGCATACCACCCCACCATTCCTAAAAATCTCCGCAGCTGCTTCACGTTTCTCGGAGCCGGGTACTCTCACACCGGCGTTACTCTCTCTGGGTTTGGTCTCAATCCTTCCGCGTCTAATAAATAACCTAAATACGCCACTCTCGAACAACCAAACTCACACTTCTCCCAATTCACCACCAATCCGGCCCCCACTCGTTTCCGCAACACCACTTCTAACCATTTTAAATGCTCCTCGAAAGTCTCTCTTGCAATGATTATATCATCCAAGTAACCAAACACATTGGGCTCTTGCTCTGGTCCGAAAAGCACGTCGATAAATCAAGCTCAAACGTCATCGGCGCGTTAGTCAAACCAAATGGCATTCTCACGAATTGCCACAAGCCAGATCCGGGTACCGCAAAGGCAGTATATTTCCGGCTTGTCAACTCCATCGGCACCTGATGATAAGCTAGCTTCAAGTCGATTTTCGACAAATATCGCACTTTTCGAAGTTGAGAATAAAATCCATACTACGTATCAAGTACGCATCTTTTCTCGTCACTTTATTCACATCCCTAAAATCTATACAAAATCTCCACGCTCTATCTGACTTCCTCACCATTACCAGCGCACTACTCCAATCACTGGTGGAAGGCTCAATTATCCCCTTCTCTAACATATTTCGCACTTCCTCATACGCTATGTCTAACATCTTCGTTGACATACGTCGAAATCGATGTTTAACAGGGGCTGCTCCTTGCACATCTATCCGATACTCTGTCAAGGTCGTGATGCCATGTAACTCGGTGGGAGGTGGGATTAATTGCTCGACAAACCTCTCCACTCTTTCTCTTTCTCCCTCACATAACGCCGTAATGTCCGCACATTCCGCATAAATTTCTTTTTCGTTACCCCCGTTACGCTTCGCGAATGCTCGCCATTCGCCACCAGTCACTTGCCATAATCCCCGACGTAATTGAACTTCAATCTGGAATACCATTTCCATCCGAATTCACGGGTCATGGAGGAATCGGATACGGGTTCTGCACGACTGTCGCATAGCTGGGCTTCGGAACTCTGAGCGCCGACGCTTGCGCGGCCGATCCATCAATACTCGGCCCGATTTTCACCGAGAGCAATGGTTTTGCTCTCTCCACCGCATACTGCACCTGCTTTGCCTTGCTCTTCTTAGAAACAGACTTTGTGTGGTCTGCTTGTCCTCTGCAGTCGACCCCACTTCAATCGCACTTGCAGTGCTTCTATCAATGGTGAGTGGTGGTGCATATCTTCGATTAAGAGCTTGCTACGCCATATCGCTCACGCTACTCCATATCGCTCTATATCCTCCAATGACAGCACTGATTTTTCCGTCATCGCGTCACGATTCTCCGGGAGTAAGCTTCTATATGCTTAAGTCGTCTGCTCGAGTTTACCCGGCGGATTGTGGAAGCGCGACGCAATATACAGGATATTAGCCAATAAATCCTGTATTGATTTCCCTTTTGCCTGGGTTCTCCTCTGCAATTCCGTGAGCAAATCAAAATGATCATAAACCCTGTAACGTTTAAACCCTCCCCCGGATGCTCGGAGTATACCAGGATTTATTGGAAGGGAAATATTTAAATAATCAAAACGAATTTTGATGCAAAAAGAAAGATACTTTAATCGGTCCTTGAATGGCACAGTGAAATATCTGTAACGATAAGGTTAAATTACAAGGATTATTTAAATGCCATATATACGACGAGAAAGAAAGACAGAAAAATGCTACTTCTTAATTATTTACAGAGTTTCGCGCGGTTTTCAGTAGTTTCGGCCGCGCACGTGTACGCCTTATTCCATGCTCCTACTTGTCGTACAGGGGCGTCGGAGGAGCGCCTCTCGACTCTCTGGAGTTTCACCCTGGAGCGCCAGTGGCGAGCAGAAAGGACGTACTACGGAACGCCGTGAGTACTTCGGGACGCATTTCGGGGCAGGATTGCGCACTAAGGAGCGCCGTAAGCGATTTGAGGCAGGGCTTTGCACTACGGGGCGCCGTAGTAAGTGCAATACAGGAAAGATACTGCGGAGCGCTGCGGGTATCTTGGAAAAAGGTTACCGTCGAGATCCAATCTCTTCTACCGAAGCTCCGGAGGTACTGCCGAAATCGACAATCGCACGCCGATTTAAAGGCTGGCGATCGAGTTTCGGCAGTGGAAAAGTGGGGGTGGAGCGTCGTGGGAAGGGGCGCGTGACTCATTTGCGTGTGGTTATTCGCGCTATAGCAACGGTGTGCCTGTGTGCGTATTTGCGCGTGAACACAGGCGTGCCGTTGCATTCCCCTTCTTCTTCGGGGAGCGAAGCCCGGTACAAAAATAAAACTTCACATCGCATCGACGAGGAGTGAAAACTTACATTATACGCAACAAAAAACAAACCAAAAAAATAAAATAAAGCACCTGATCGCACTATATAAGATTTTCTGGGTTTAGTAGCAGCGACCATTTGTTACATCCCACTCATATCCGATGCCGGGCTTGCCCGATCGGGACTGCTACTACTGAGCCGTCTGGGAGCTCGATGCGGCGCGTTGGTGGCTTGGTTGCTGCATGCGGGCTAGGGTGTGTTGCCGAGGCTGGGGTCGCCGCTGGTCTAGTCGATGTCGCCGGTGTTGTGGCCGCTCGAGGTGCCTGGATTTTCCTGGTGGTTTTGTTGCGGAGAGGCTGTGTGTTGGTGGAGACTGGTGCTGCGGCTGATGGTGCTGCGGCTGATCGTGCAGTCCGCGCCGCTGGTGTCCTCCCTGTCGCTTTGCTGTTGAGCGGCTGTGCGGGGATTAATATTGCCTTATGAGGGGCGCTTATACACTTTCGGGGCGTTTTCTGTACGCCTATTTGCCGTTCTGGCTTCGCTGGCCTTGTAGGTACCCGGGTGCACGCGTCGAGCTTCTCGATGGACACTATTCGCGGTCGTCCTCGCGTAGTTTTTTGCACTGGTGTAACGGACATTGGTTTTTCGACTGTTTCGCACGGTGTTACGTTTGGCGCGGGTTCCCGTACTACCTGGACTTCTGGCGCGGTCGCGAGCGGTCCTTCCATGAATAATTCGTGCGGAAAATCGTCGAGTTGCATGGGTTCGTATTCACGGAGAATCTCTTCGAGGATTCGCGTCGCTTCCTCGGTCTCGTTGTCGAATACCTCGCCGAACTGTTCCATGTTGATGTTTGAAGTAGGCTGTGCGATTTTCGTGGACTATCGGTTAATTATATGCGGGAGATGGCCCTACTCTATCGGTTAATCGTAAACATCTAACTTAATATTATTGGCTAAACTAAACGCTTGTGTACTTATAGGCTAGGTAGCGAAAACTTAACTATACGCTGTGTTTACAGTGAGAATTATGTCTATATCTATCTTACCTCTACGTTTTACAATTTATATGATTAACGTTAGAGTTAAAAAAATTTCGTGTATACTACTTTATATGTATTTTCTCGTATTTTATATTTGTGGCCGGCCTTAATCTAAGCGCGTTTCGTACGGTTTGATGTCGCGGACATGGACGTGTCGGTGAATTTTTCCATTCGTGTCGCGTACATCAAAAATACCGTATTTTCGGAACCTTTCCTGTATTTAATGTCGAAATCCCATTGTCCGAGTTCTAAAGCCCAACGAGCTAATCTACCGCAGGGATTGTCTAATTTATGGATCCATTTGAGGGATTGGTGGTCCGTTATAACTGTGAAACGGTATCCGTATAAATAGTCCCTCATTTTTCATATACCCCATCTGACCGCGAGGCATTCGAGCTTCGTAACCGAGTAGTGTTTTCCGCTTTGTTTAGCGTGCGACTAGCGTATGCGATTACTCTTTCGTTATCGCCCTCTCCTTGTGTTAGGACTGCTCCCAAACCTTCTTTGCTCGTGTCTGTTTGGAGTATGAATTTTTTTGTCCAATCCGGACAGGCTAAAATCGGGGCTTCTGTTAATTTTGCGCGCAAAATTTCGAACGCGTTTTGTTGTTCGGGGCCCCATAGCCATTTCTGCTTTTTTTTAAGTAGTATTGTTAAAGGGGCGGCTATTCGTGAAATATCTTTGAGAAAACGGCGGTACCACGAAAGAACCGTTTTTCAAATCTATCGTCGAAAGAAAATGTGCGCCTTTGAGTTTATCAAGTGTGGCGTTAACCTGTGGTAATGGATATGCGACTTTATCTGTGACTTCGTTAATTTTACGAAAATCTACGCAAAAACGCGGTTTTTCGTCTTTTTTCTTTACGATTACAATTGGGGAGCTCCAAGGGCTAGTTTACGGTCGAATTACCCCTTTTTCGAGCATTTTAGAGGCTTCTTCGTTTATAATTCGTTGCATAGCCGGCTTTCGGGGGCAGTATCGTTGCTTTATGAGAGGTATTCCCGGCCTTACTTTGATTTTATACGCGGCAAGCAGAGTGGGGCCTTTAATATTATTAAAGAGCGACATTTCATTCTGTATGAATTTATTTACGTCTTTCGTTTGTTTTTCGGTCAATTTTAAAAGTCCGTCGGCTGTTTCGACTGTTCTCGGTTCCGAGCAGCAGCAAAAAGAGTTTGACTGCAGAACTTATTCTCCGTTGATAAACAAACGTGCATTTAAACGCGTCAACACGTCCATGCCTAGTAAAAACTGATGATTTAGGTTTTCCATTATATAAAATGAGCTGGTCGTTTTACTTTTGTATGTTTTAAAGTCGCCAGAGATTTGGGTTTTTAGAGCGGTGGTCGAGCCGTCAGCCATCGCGACTGCTTGGTTAATCGGTGTTTTTAACCATCCGTTTTTTAAGCAGTAATCGGCGGTACGGGAATTGACGTATGAGCATAAGGACTCGGAATCTACTAACGCAGAGAAACGTTTTGTTTCAATAAACACGTCGATATACGGGCGTCCGTCGTTTAGTGCGAGGGCCGCGTGGGGGGATTCGATGGCCCGGCCCGTGTGTAGTTTTCCTGACACTTGCAGTTGCAGTCTCTGGACCACACGTTATCTGCGCCGCAGTGTGAGCAAAACTTTTTCGCGGCGTTTTTGCATTGAAAACGGTCGTGTCCGCGTTGTTTGCACTTCCAGCAATGAGTCTAGCGGTCGTGAGGTGTCTGTACGTTCATTACTGTGTTTCTGTTATGCGGCTTGGACGTCTGAGAGTTTTTGAAAGGTTGGTCGGGTAGTATTTGTCGTTATGTCTCTTCCACCTCTTCTCTTGCAAACGTCGCCAGTTTCTTGCAGTCTGATGTGTAAACGGAGACTAGATTTCATTTTGTAGTAGAGGTGCTCCATTTGTTGCGTGTTGCCGATGCCTCCTCTTCGTCGTATTAGCGTCATCAGATCGGTGACGTATGTTCTCATCGGTTCTGTTTCCCCTTGATGGCGAGCGATTATTTGACGCTCTAGGGGTCTTAACTCGCCTGGAGGTAGATAATAGCCTTTTAGCGCTTCTTTTACGCTTTCCCAGCTAGTGAGAGTATCGGCTACGTTTCGGTACCATAATTGGGCTATACCTCTGAGTAGTTCCGGGAGGCCTCGTAATAGTTCGTCTGAAAAGTTACAGGCTGTTTGTAGCTCTTCTACTCGTTCGATAAATGCGTAAAGGTTCTTGCCGTCGAAATGGCATCCCCATTTCCGCATTTGTTCCATTACTGTGGTAGTTATGAATGTGCCTTGTGGCTAACTTGCATGCGGATCCGTTGACATTGTGGCTGTCGGTGGTGTTTCGTATCGTGAGGTGGAAGCGGCTATTTCTCTCGCAAGTTATTCTTTGTCGCGAGTTCGATCTAGTTCCTCGTCATAGTCTGGAGGGTCGTGTGATTTCTCCAAAAAGTCGTGTGGGTTTTCTCGGGCGTAAGTAACTAATCTTTGTCGTAAAGTGTCGAGGTTTCCGTCTGTGCTGAGTCTGAGTGCGTGTAATTCTGTTTTTTTTTTGAGTTTATATATCCACGAGACCTTCATTTGGCCGAAAGAAAAAAAAATTTTAGAAAAAAGGGAAAAAAAATTTATTTGTGATACCGCCGATAACGTGTGCCCCCGAAGCTGTGACCAAAGATATGTATTTATAACCTTCTTACTCAGATTATCTATGTGGAAAGCGAGATATTCCAAAGCCTCCTTATGTCGGCCGAACGTTCTAAATACTTTGTTTTCGACTGCGTGTATTTTTTCGTTACAGTTTTTGCTGGCGTTTTCCGCTTTCATGAGTTGCAACTCCAAATCCCTAACTCTTTGTGCGAATTCTAGACTGTGATAGACTAAATTTTTGTTTAGTTTTACGAGCGATGTCATCGCGCGCGTCTGCTCCTGTATGCGGCGCTGTGCATTACAGTTTTTCGCGATCGACTCGGCTGAGGGAATTCGGGGTATTTTCGTTAATATGCGGTGTTTTCAGGACCGTTTCGCGGGGATAACTGAGAAGTAGCGTCATGTCGTTCCTGGTTTTATCCGTTAATTTACCGCCTTTGATTTACCACTTTCCGTTGGTCGCTCCGATTTAATTCGCCGCCCATGCTTCACCGACTCCCAATCTGACTCTCTTCCCTCACTTACCCTACTCTCTCCCTTTGAATCGCTAGAACTCGCGGATTCACTATCCTCATACGCATTAACCGGTTTCCTGAGTTTGTCTCCGCCCTTTTCGTCGTGCCTTGATTTGGACTTATTTTTCCTTTCACTTGTCCACATTTTCGACTTACGGTCTTTCCGATTTGCTCCACGGTCATCACCAAGTAGCGCCCTGGGTCTCGTAATCGGTACCGACGCAAAAGAAGACTCTGACCACTCTCAGTCATCCTCACTAAAAATTTCGGCTTGTCATCTCCAATCCTTCCCAGTCTGCCCTAGGCTTGAATTTAATGATTTGGGGGACGTTAGTATTACAAGAATACTACTGACGGCCACGCGCCAGTTTACTATTCTCCCAATATCGCGTATCTTTGACATTATTTCGTCCCTCCCAATCTCCCTTAACAGCTGTTAAAACCGCACTCGCTACCTCACGGTAAGCTGTCCTCCCGGCTTAACGGTCGGGGCGACGCGCGTCTGGACTCCCGCTCACCATCCGCACCTAACCCCACGATCTCCTCAGATGACAGAGTGCCCACCTCACCCCACTCGTACCACGGAATTTCTTCAGTGTCGGGCTCTTGCTCCCGCAGCATAGCTCGCAATAAACGATCCCGCAAACTCGCTTCCCTGCTCCGTCGTTGCACGCATAGATCCGAAGTGATTCTATCACTTACCCCTCGCGCATCGACGCCACTGCTCTTCTCACCGAGCGCCTACTGCGCCCGCCCATAAACGCGCGCATTCTCTCTTGATGGCCCGCCATGCGCGCAAAATCTTCCTAGACTCCTCGAACGTAAAACTTACCCAAAACATGCTCTTGTCCCGACAGCCAAACGTTATTCGCGAATCAGAGCTCAATACCCCAGAAAAGGAGGTATGGGTTCACCTCGTGCCAACCGCACTATTTTTCCCCATTTTCAAATTCACTCCCCCTTTCCGCACCGGTCTGTAATACCGTTGAATCGTGCGCCACTCGGCCCACCGCGCAACTGCCACGGAATTCCGAGAATCGCGAGAAAACACCACACTCACTTTGCCAACTTCTGTTTCTGTTTTTATTTTTTTTTCCGCAAGCAATTCTCGGAATCTAGGCTTCACCACAGAATCTCCTACTTCCCCCAACCTTCTACGCAGAGCTACCCTCCCCCCTTTGGCACGAGGCTACTACCACGCACAACAAATACCACATAAAATAATAATATAATCAATATAATATAGAGAAAATCAGTACTTCCTGAGCATCAAATCCTCGAAAAAAACATTTTCAAGGCAGCCAATTTACGGCTGCGAACGAGGAGAGACCAGAAACCAGTGCAAGTGCAAAAAAACTTCTCACTGCTGACATCGAAGATATTTGCACTAATCCGATGCATGCATACTGAATTATTGAATTCGCAACCGTTTTTCTAGCTTTGTCTGAAATGTTACTTTGTCGACATTGTAAGAAAGCAGTGACATTTAACGATGGCGGTCATCGACGCCTCGGATTTAAAATTATCGTAACGTGCCGGTGCGGTCGTAGAAAAGTGAATTCAGGTCCATTTATTCATACTGATTAGGAAATAAATCGTCCAATAATTCTTGTTATGAGATTGTTGGGCGTCGGTAGAAGTGGAACAAATATGTTCTGCAATCTTATGGACATTTGTAGTGGTTTGAGTAATAGCAGTAACACTATAATCATTGAGTATATTCATTCTGCTGCAAACGTAATGTTCGATTTTATTTGTAAAAAAGCAGTCAAAGAAGAAAAAAGAAAAAATGCAGATCATGAAAGGCCGCTTCTAAATTTTAAAGTTTCGGGTGATGGATCTTGGTAAAAGAGTGGTTTCAAGTCATTGTATGGAGTTATGGCACTCATAGCATATTACTCTGGTAAAGTGATCGATTTTGTAGTGAAAAGTAGCTATTGCCAAGGATGCACTTTCTGGAAAAATAAGACTCACTCTCATGAATATCGTGAAAGGTACGAGGAAGACGAGGAAGAGTGCGCAAAAAACCATGTAGGTTCTGCGGGAAAAATGGAAGTGGATGCCGTAAAAGAAATGTTTTCGAGAACTGTAGAGAAATATGGAGTTAAATATGTAAATTATATAGGAGACGGTGATGCAAAAACTTTTAAGGCGATTTTAGATTTAAGCCCATATGGTGATGAATTTACAGTTGTAAAAAGTGAGTCTGTCGGCCATGTAGAAAAGCGAATGGGCTCTAGACAAAAAGCTTGTTGGCTGAGGAAAATCAACCGACAAAATTATAAAAAATATCTTACGTCATACTACGGCTCAGCAATCCGCAGAAATAAAAACAGTGTCGAAGACATGAAAAATGATATAATGGCAACATTTAAACATGTTTTTTCGCCAAACGAAAAACCAAATCACGACAGTTGTCCTTCTGGAGCCGATAGCTGGTGCAAGTGGCAAAAGGCTATTGCTCGAGGGCAAGATCCGTCACTTGCAAATCTTTCTCCACCATTTCATCCAACTTTAGAAGAACGTATTCTTCCAATTTACTAAGATTTATCAAGAGACGATTTACTTACAAGATGTTTAGGTGGTCACACCCAGAATGCTAATGAAAGTTTTAATTCGATCGTTTGGCTAATGACTCCAAAACATCTGCATTCTGGGTTTAAAATTGTTGAAATTGCTGCTTTTATTGCTGCGGGTGTATTCAACGAGGGATACAGCTCCATTATAAAGATCATGGATAATTTGGGCATTCGTATTGGGACTCAATGCAGAATATTTGCTGAAAATACGGACCGTGACGGGATAGCTCGGCAGAACCGGCGCAGCTTAAACGAGTCAAAAGAAGCCAGACTAGCCCGAAAGCAACAAGTTCTTCAAGAAAATGCATTAATTGATGAAACTGAAGGAATATTGTATGCGCCAAGGATCGCAGATTAATTGGTAAGTCACTAAAATCAGTAGTTTCCATGTGTAAAAACTTATGTCCCTGCTAGGGCACATATACATTCGCTGCTATCGTCCGCGCGCCTTTAAATTCTTCTCGCTTCTTATGGCATGCGTCCACACATTCGCTCTCGTTCTCTCTCTCTCTCTTCCATGCAAGGCAGCCGCTCTCCATCTCTCTTGTTCGCTGCACTTTCCAACGGCGACTCGACTATAGGCGCCTCGCTGGAAGGCCCTCGGCTCCGCACGTATACGCGTTGACATGAAACACACGAGTTATGCCATAATACTTATTGTACTTAATACAATTACGTGTCTCGGCAATACGGGTCGGCATTCGATTTCGTATCTCTGCTTTTCCCATTTTAATAGTGCATATAGATTTATAAACATATATAGCCGTTGGCGCCAGGAGCGGCGTCACAATCGAGTACGGTCGAATCCTATACATAGACTCGAAAAGTTACGGAGCACACTACTTAGACTTCATCATCGGCGACCCTGTACACCTAGACTCGAGTACGACCGAACTCCACACCTAGACATAATTATCGATATACACACCTAGACAGAATACAAGATGATATTAATATACAATTTTTTTCGGCAACTTTCAATATTTAATTTATACATATACAGGGCGTCCCTGTATCTATACCGCAGAAGGATCCACCGGATAGAGGAGAAAATTCTAAGACATACGTAACTTTTCCGTTTTCCGATTAAATGCATAATTTTGGAGTTACAGGCAATTGAAAATTTAGAAAATTAACCAATCAGCTCCCACCAGTGTTGATTTGCGTTTTCGGCTACGCTCGTTTTCTATGATTGAAAGCTACTAGCGACGCAAGCGGGATGACTCGCAAGCCTCTAACGCGTTTAAATGAATTCCATTTTTTATATTCTTGTTTATTATATCTAAATTCAGATAAGAATTCATTTGTGATGTAAAAATAATGTAATAAATAGCAAAATCTATAAATTTTTGTTTTTAAGTTTTACTAATTATATTATACCTAGAACGACGGTTTCAAATTGAAAAAAAAATACTTTACCTTTGCCTTTTTCATAAATTTTTATGAAAATATACATAAATTTATAAAATTCATTTATACATTCAATATACACACTTACCGTTAATACGTTCAATGTGAAATAATTTATAATATATGACATATATGTGTAATATAATTGTAAAATAAAATATATCCTTATATTTTTACGATAAAAGTAATTCATTGCCATATTCATCAAAATTATAATTCTTATCATAATTATGTAGAAACTAATTTATTAGGTGCACAACTTTGCTTCCGCCGATTTTTTCGAAAATTTGAGGCTTTATTCTGAAAAAGGCACTAGCCACTACTTTTTTCCATCTTTCGGGCAATTGTCGGATACTATCTCGAAAAAACGATGCACCTTTTGAGGCGATCCACAAATCAATCCATTCTTTGACTTCTTCATAAGAATGGAAATGCTGCTCAGCTAGGCCATGTGCCATCGATCGGAACAAATGGTACTCGGAAGGAGCAATGTCTGGAGAGTACGGCGGGTGGGGTAAGACTTCCCATTTTAAGGTTTCCAAGTATGTCTTGACGGGTTTTGCGACATGTGGCCGAGCATTGTCATGTTGCAGGATAACTTTATCGTGTCTCTCTTGATACTGTGGCCGTTTCTCCTTCAATGCTCGACTCAAACGCATCAATTGCGTTCGATACCGATCCCCTGTAATAGTTTCACTCGCTTTCAACAGCTCATAATACACCACACCGAGCTGGTCCCACCAAATGCAGAGCATAACCTTGGCACCGTGAATATTCGGTCTGGGCGTAGATGTGGAGGCATGTTCGGGCATTCCCCATGATTTTCTGCGTT
>UELU01111078.1:0-10335 GCA_900490025.1 Megastigmus dorsalis
GCACTTCTTTTTGCAGTTTTCGCCATTTTACAATGTCAATATTGCATATGCAAATTATGTAACATATCCTATCTTGTAGCAAATTTCATTATAAAGATTTTTCTCGCTGCATGTATATATCTACGATGCATATTTACAGAGATATTTATTCCGTCTTCTAAAAAATACGTGATTTTTCGACATTTTTTCACATTTTCATTTATTATAAACAAAACAGACCTTTTGGAACTGGCGCACCCCGAAATGGTTGATCAGTATGATATTCCGAAGAGATTCCAAAAAAAACCTAAAATGCTAATTCTCCTAGACTATTACCTGCATAATGAGCTGGACAACGATCTTGCATGAAAACAATACGCCGACGAATCAGAGGCATATCGTCTATTTCGTCCACTGGGAACAGAAGGTCAGGGAGTTCGTCACGCAAAAATTCTAAAGAATTTTCGCCGTTAAGTCGTTCCGGCAGGATAACTGGACCAATCTACGAAAATAATTTATTGTACTTTAAAATAGATGTTTCACGAAAATTTAAACATTAATCATTTTACACAAGCGCGGTATTTTATGTCATTTATTAATAAATTTTACTATTGTAGGCGATTCGTAACAATGAAAGATATCACAAGCATGATCAATTAACTGACGATTAATCCTGATTTTTTGGCACGCTCAAATGTACAGATAATGTTTCTGTGGCAACACATTTTGCAGCAAAAGATACATAAAATCAGAAGTGTGAAATTGGATAAACATAGGTTCTAAATTATCATTCTTAGATATTTTCTACATTGTTACCTAAGTGACACAAACATAAACATCATATTTAATGATAAACATTAAAAATAATAAAATAAAAATAACACTGTATAAGTGTCCTTACTATTTCATTATTAACCCATTTCCGCTGAGAACGCCACTCGCGGTATCCCGGTCTTTAAGAGCTTGTAACTGACGTTCAGAACGTCAAAAAAAAAATGAGAGGGTCATATTCTGAAAGTTTAAGATCTGCTCTTTCCGATGGTGCCCATTAAAATTTCCAAAAAAATTTTTTGGTATTGCAAAATGCAGTTTAAAAAACAAAAAACATGAATTTTTCACCCATTTTTTTTAAATCGAGTTTTCAAAAGGTTTCCCGAGTTAAATCGACTCGGAACCTCATTAACCGGTGGAATAAATGTTTGATTATGAGGAACTCATGGTTCCCGGATCGATTTTTCACCTGGGGGTTTTCAAAATGGCGCCTTGTTTGCAAAATTTTTTCAATATTTTTATGAATTTTTTACTCAATTACTATGGAGTTATGGAAAAATTTTCAAAAGAGAATACCATACCAGGCACCGTGAAGGCTGGGATGGGTCTTGACTATTTCGTCAGCTTTATCTGGTGGTATACTGCACTGAGATCTAGTATAGAGATGTATCGTGCTCGGTGTAGCTTTCTCTGGATGTGGTCGATGTGAGGCTGAGTATAGACTTTCGGTTTCGTTACTGCATTTACTTTTCGGAAATCGATACAGAACCGGTATTTGTCGTTTTCCTTTTTCACCATCACTATTGGACTTGACTAATTGCTGGACGAGGTCTCTAGCTTTTCTAGAATATCGACGACTTGCCGATAGATTTCCTCCTCCACATTCGGTAAAACCGGATGATACTTTTGTTTTATCGGTTCCGCCGTGCCGACATTTATGTTATGTTCGGCTAGGTGGGTGTAGCCGAAAGGGCCATCATTCAGTGGTAAACCTCGTCCAACAGTGCCTTAGCTGTGCCATTTGCTCCTCTGATAAACCTGCTCCTCCTATTAATACTAATGCGGCTATGCCACTTCCTATGGCGGCCACTTCTAGTGTGGCATAGGCTCCGGTCTCTTTCAGGAATATTTGGTCGGTGTCTGAATATAACACGGCTCGGAATGCTCTTATGAAGTTCACTTCTACGTAGCATTCTTTATCAGGGCCGGGAAGGATTGCTGCTCTTATCTCCTTCGTTAAGCCTTCTAGCGTGAAAGGAGAGTACGTGACCACATACTAGACTCCTCCTTCCGTCTGCCCGTCTCACCTCTCCGACTTCTGTCTGGAGGAGGCTTCTTTCTAGACTGGCTGCGAATTGGAGACCTACTGGGCCCATAACTGTGCTAGAGGCTCCCGGCTCGGCAGATGGTAAGGCCATGGGTGTGGCTGGTGTGGTAGAGACCCCCTCTACTCGCCTCCTGTCCCGTTTTCCTGTCAGTGCAGTACTTCTTCATAAACCCTAGCCTTCCACAGTCGTGACAGCATAGGGGTTCTTTTGGGTCGAACCTGGGGCGTTTTTTGTCCTTTCATTCGTCACTGTCACGGTCTCATCCTCTGCTAATTCGCTCTTCCCTTCGGGGTGAGTGGTTTTGTTCCTTCTAGTGTTCTGCCGAATTTACCGGGCCTGACTCCGAGGAATTTCGGCCTTTCTGTAGAGCCGCTTGGAGTTTGGCGTCCATTAATTTCGATATCTGCTGGATCCATTCCGATTATACTGTGATTGGCGGAACCATGGCCGCGGTTGCCACTTTAGGGTCGGCGTTGGCTGTGGTTGTTCTTGTATTGTACGCCATTTCAGGGTACAAAGTTATTTCAGCTTTTGGCGGCATTCTGAATGCTTTTTCGCTTTCTATAGTTGGTTCTGCATCCGCTGCTAGCATAAGAAGCGTCTCCACTCGCATTCTCTTCTTTTCACTTGTCGTTGTACTTGCAGCAGCATATTCCCATACAGCATGTCGAGCTGTGCCATACGGTCCAGTATCGGCTTAAGCTTCCACATTATGCCGATCAGACAGGTGAGGTAGTCTCTCACCGGTTCATCTGGCCCTTGCGTCCTGGCGTTGGCTTCTGCCGCTTGGCGTAGTTGATACCTTTGGCTAGTGCCGTGCCATCGTTGTGCTGCCAGGGTAAAATCCAACCAGCTAGTCCACTTGTCCCTTTCATTTTGATACCAAGTGGCTGCTGTACCAGTGAGTAGTTCTGCTAATGCTGCGAGCATTTCCTTGTCTGATACGTTTGCCGAGGCGCGACAGTCTTCTACTCGGCTGAGCAATATATCGATGCTTTGGCTTTTTCGCCAGAAACCGAACCTGCCACACTCTTACTATCCCGCCGATGTCTCTGAGTGCTTCAGAGGTTCAGCTCCACTGGGGCCTGCCATTTCCGTCCCAGTAGCGAGTGTCGTTCACTCTTCTGCTGGGGATGAGTCCTCTTTGCGAGAGGTTAAGCTCAGCTGGATACGTGTGCGGGTTCGTAGTTCTCTGGTTCGCCGATGTGCTTGCGTGTCGTTGAAGCCTCTGCCGGGGATAGGTACTCCCTGCCCCGGCTTTTCACCTTGAAGGCAGGTTCGGGTTGAGGCGTGTGTTTCCAAATCCTGTTCTTGGTGAGCTCGTGTGGTCGATATGACTCGGCATTTGGCACTTCAATGTCTCCCGACTTGTCTTGTCCTGTCTGGTTCTACCCTTGTGCTTGAAGCTGGTGGTGTGCGCGTCATGCCTTCCACTTTCTCTGTTAGGATTCTGACAATAGAGATAATATCTGCCAGATACAGCGAGAAGTCCGATGGGACTTGGAATGGCGTACCATCTGTGGCCGTCAACGTTAGCCAATCCAGTCTCCTTTCCGTTTCTTCATTCTGGCGGTGGCGTGCGTGCTCACCTTGTCAGAATTTAGTCATGGTGCTGTGGCGTTGAGGTTTTCTTTTACTCACTCATTCGATGCCAACTCTTCTCGCAGGTGTGGACTTGTTATCCGTGTCTCGTTTGCTGTTTCATCTCGTGGCTCTCTTCTACTGGTTATCATCGTGCCTCCACCACTGCAGCTGCACTCACTTCTTTACTGTACTGAAACTGCGCAAACGCGGGAGAGATGCTAGCACGTGGCGTTCTCTCGGCTGGGCTCGAACAATATGGCGTGGCTTTACCTTGCTCTTCTTCTCTGTTCGCTCGGAGCTGCGCGCGTGCGCTCTTTCATTCGCGCGCGTAATTCAAAACGCGTTCAACGCTGTTACAATATCTAGGTATAGTATGAACTTTTTTTTGTGCACCTACTACAAAAATATTTTGACTAATAAATTTAGTTTGCAATCTATGAGTTCCAGATCTTTCCAGTTTTTTACAAAAGTAATCACTTTCGCTGTCAGGTCAGGTATCAGGTCATGAGGTCTTATGTATTTATATTTAAATTTTGAAAGAGTTAAAAAAGTGACTACGGAAGAACAAACTTGAAGTTAAGCATGATTAGAGCCATGAATGTTATTTTTTGATATGCCGTTTAAGCTTTCAATAACCCATAAGGGCCCAAACTTTTTAGTTTAGTCTTCGGGTAGATGCAGTAGTGACTATAAATATCGAAATCTAAGAACTTATTCTTTTAAAACCCGAACCCTCTTAATTCGATTGATCAATCATGTCGTCACTTATACTTGAATGCGAAGCTGTGCAGTAAAAGCATTTTGAATTCTGATGCTTTCCAGTTGTTAATTTTAAATTGTTTTATTTCTTCTATTTAAAATATTCGCATACGCGAATAAAGACGAAGGATGAATTCGGTTTTCTGTATCAAACCAAAATACAACCTTTTTGTTACACCTTGAACCTCACAGTGTATCGCATCTACAGCATTTAAGTTTACATAATCATACATGAGTAAACTAAGGTGAACTCAATAATTTTTTCCCCGTTATATTGCTTCCTGTTCAAAAATAGAGCTTTGGCAGGTAAATCGCAAATTCCGCTAATTATAACGCCCTAACTCGTAATAAATCCAGAGAATTATGTACCTCAAAATTTACAATAAATAATTCTTCAAGATCTTTATTCAAATCAGATAAAAATAAATCTGGTAACGGCTTTGTTGGGCCTAACTACAAGCAACCTAAAAGGATATTATCTTTTTTTACTCTTAATTTAAAAGGCAATTCGTTAATCATTAAAAAGAATGGCCATATACTTATTTTTGATGATTTGAATAATGGAACTCCATCTGTATTCCAAGTGAACGTAATATTGTCTGGATTTTTCAAGAAGTCTCGGGATAACGCTTTATAGATGGAACCATCATAAATGTCATCATAATTTTCTGAATTTTGTATCACGCGCGTGAAACGATGATTTAAATTCGCTTTAAATCCTGGTTGTTTAGACATTGACGCTAATTGATTTAAAATGGGAATTCCTAAGAAGTAACTAATGTCCTCCAATTGATTGAATTCAATACAGCAAGGTTAATTTAATTTCTTAAAACAAATAATACAATAATAATGACGAATAACTAAATTAAACTAAACTAAAACATTAACTCAATTAAAAAAAAAAGTTTTTCAAAAACTTAAGCCAAGTGTAAGTTGAGCAAAGTTTGGTCCAAACGAAATCTTTTTACGCGGATCTCCAAGAAAGCCAGTGGGGTGGTATCGTGGCGTCAAAGAGGAGGTTGCAACTGATAGATGGTCTGTTTGGTCAGGAATATGAACCTCAAGTTTTTGGTTACTTAGACGACATCATAGCGACGGACTACTTCGACAAACACTTAGAATGGTCCAAAGTAGTGCTTTCGAAGTTGGCGAAAGCAGGACTCTCGGTAAATCCAAAGAAATGCGAATTCGGCTGCTTGAGAGTGCAGTACCTGGGATTCCTATTGGGTAGAGATGGGTTTAGACCGGATCCTGAAAAGGTAGCGCCAGAGACGGACTAACCCGAACCCCACTCAGTAAAGCAGCTGCGCCATTTTCTCGGTATGGTAAGGTTCACCGATAAGGATTCCGAAACCAAGATTCCGCTATTTAAGTTATTACGACGGGCTCAAGAATGGACCTGGGGGGAGGGCAACAGGAAGCCTTCAACCACCTGAAAAGGGCGCTGATAATTCTCTGATTTTTCACTTATTTTTCTCGCCCATTTACGATGTGATGCGATGCAAGTAACTACGCTGTAGAAGCGGTATTGACGCGGGAACTAGGCGACGGAGAACTTATAGTGGAAACGCCGGATGATTTCCTGACAGACAATGGTAAGGAATTGGACAATAAGCACTTAAAAGCGACGCTAGACGAATATGGGGTGACTCGCGTGACGACACCGCCATATCATCCCCAGGCCAATCCAGTTCAACGAACAAATAACGCTGGGCTTCGTCGAGAAACAATGCGGTGGAGCAGATCAATCTCCACGTCCCGATCCGTACCACAGGGGTGATGCTCGGAAGTCTATGATCGATCCCTACCGACCCTATGTTCAACGCGTCGCCTAGGTCATGTCTGAACTGCTGAACACTTACTGCTTTTGAAATTCTATCGAAGGACCTCGTGCGCATGGTTTTGCAAAAAGTTTTCTTTTACCCATATATATATATATATATATATATATGTATCAAACAGTTCTTCTGTAGCTAATAGTATCCCCCTTCTGAAATTGTTATGTGGTTTTCTTTTCGCCCTATTCTTTTAGTGGTAGGAGTGTCAAAACATATACATTGAGTTAAACTATAATTAATAATAGAAGAATTTATTATAGGATAAATTACTGTTGGTGCTTACAAACCCGCTCAACTCTCTGCCCCTGGGTGACACGAGACCTACCTACATCTAACGCCACATCACATTCGCAATCTCACTTACATCTCTTTCTCTCTTTCTTTCCCTAAACACAGAGCCATCTAGATCTAATTCATAACAATTCGGTTATAGAAATTGCAAGTTCATTACAACATTGAGAATAGGTTTATGGTAACCTTAATAAGATACGTAACTTTTTGAATTAATATCGTTGATGAATCTGGAAAATACAGCATCTATAGTAGTTCCTGATTTAGTCGGTATCTCAGTACCATTTATTAACCATTTTTAATTGTAACTGAACGTATAAATAATATAAAAAAGGCTGTGCTGACTCATTTCCAAAATTAACGTTGAAATTTCCAGTTAACCCTTAGAGGACCGTAATCCGCTTTTTGGCGAATACACGATGATTCAATACCATCGCATTTGGTGTATACTATTCGATAGATCGCTTTGTAGTTGACAGAATTGAGCCTAACTTGCAAGATGTTAAACTATTGAAAATTAAACGAAAAAAGTATGAAAGCGCAAACGTCGATAGTTAATTATACTCGTTTGGCTTTTCCTTAACCCATTAAGGCCTGAACGGACACTTTTTTTTACTTTTTTCAGCGGCTTTATTTAGTATAAAATCCCGCGAAAACAAAATTGAGACAAACAATTTCCAATGTAAAATTCTTTGAACTTTCGATTTATGAATTCAGAATTTGAAAAAAACAATGCGTATTACCAAAGTTATGTTTGTTTATTTAACAAAAAGACGAAATTTCGAGTGAACAATTTTTTCGTTTGGTATTTTCTTATCGAAATCGTAGATTTCTGTGGTTAGAGTAATTTTTGCGTCCATAGACCCCAACCTTTAAAACCTCGTCGGAGTTTTTCTATTTCATTCATTACAAACCGAGATATTGTATTTCAAATATTGGAAATAATGTGTAATATCTAAAAACCCTACTATTTCGAATTTTTACAGTTTACGAGATAGAAAAAAGTTTGGCCATGAATTTAACTAATTTCTCTGTAAAGCTTATCTTTAAAGTTGTAATTTAATTTTTTAGTCGACTATGTACGATTTTTTTAAGCCGAGATATCGCAGTTTGAAGATGAAACTCATGTGTTGATATTTTCATGCTTTGCACCAATGTGAGGATTTACAGGTTCGTAGTTTACGCTTATCAGATCTTCAAACTGCGATATCTTGGTTTAAAAAATCGTACAGACTCGCCTAAAAAATGAAATTAAAGCTTAAAATGCTAGTTTTCTAAATTAATTAATGAGGGGCGTAGTAAATATTTATGTATACTACATAATTCGGAACTACTGGATTTTATATTATTTTCAACTTAAATTGACATAAATTCTTCTTCTAATGAATGAAATACGAAAATTCCGACGAGGCTTTAAAGGTTGGGGTCTATGCAAAAATTACTCTAACCACAGTAGCCCACCGACGATTTTAATGCAAAAATACGAAATGAAAAAAATTTTTCACTCGAAAATTTGTCTTTTTTGTTAAATAAACAAATATAACTTTGGTAATACACATTATTTTTTCAAATTCTGAATGCATAAATCGAAAGTTCAAACAATTTTACATCGAAAATGGTTTGTTTTAACTTTTTTTTGTCGTGCGATTTTGTACTAAATAAGGCCGCTGAAGAACGTAAAAAAAAGTGTTTTTTCAGGCCTTAATGAGTTAAGTGACAGTAGGAACAATCTCATTTTTAAATTAAATTATTGCAATAGTACTTTTTGTAGCAGGGGCGTTAATAGCACATTAAGATACTAGTACAATAAAATGATTTTATCCTCGTGTGAAAAGGTTACACGAGAGTGAGTATTTCTCGCTCATGTATTGATTCGTCTTTTATGACACAAAGTGTGAGAAGCTCAATTTAACTTAAGCGCCTTTTATCTACTTACTATACATCGAGCTTCTCGCATGAGTATCATAAGTAGAATTGTAGACCTCGATGGTCATCATTGCGATCCGAGGACCGGTAAAGCTGAAATTCAATTTTAAGTCCCGTTTTTGGAGCGTTAAGGTAGTTGTATACCAAATCTAAAGTCTTGAATTATTTTTGAAAATTTGAGAAAAATGAATTAAGGTACAGTAAAAGATGACTGTAAAATTTAGGATCAATTTACCAAATAGTTTTAAAGCTACAGCAAGTTAAAATTTACAATATTTAACATTGCTGTAATGGCGACTGTTTACGAAATGATGCATTTAAGTAAATAATATTGACCAATTGATTGACTTAGTGTCGCTATGTGTACAAAAATTTTGAAAGAATTAGTTTAGTATATTTTAGCATTCATGTATAAATTTGGAGAAGATTGACCAGTTAGTAACGAAGCAATGTCAATCTAAAGTTTTACGTAATCTTACAGTTCAATCTAGCTCAGAAAATAGAATGACCATAACCCCTCGGAGTATGACGAGCAACTTATGATTACACAAAAACAATAGTCTATCTGTCTCGCTGTGTATCATATTTCATCATGATAATATTAGGAAAAGTTATATTTTTCATTTTTAAACTTTATACATAAAAACTTCGAATATATTTTCAAATTTTTTTGTAAGTTTCAATTTGACTCACACAGTCGGGATACAACTACCTTAACTAAGGGGCTTATTTTACACTCACGTAAAAATGAGGCTTAAAATCAAATTGTACGCTTATCGCATGAAACAGTAGATGACACCACTAGGGAGAAAAAAACTTGGGCAGTCCAGAACTAGTAATAAATTAACACCCTAGACGAAAGCGAGGATGGCAAACACGAGGTCTAGGCTTGCTAATTTTCCTCCAGAGTAGCGTATATTATTTTTTTTGTCTAACGAGGACGAAAATATAACATTTTCGAACAGGTGCCGAGAGAGAAAGTAGTACTTACGGCCCGCTAAGTAAAAAAATACTTTGATATCGTAACCGGAAAATTCGATTTAACGTTCAGTTCGTATAATAAAAAAATCTAAAATAAGCCATTTTACGTTAATAAATTGAATAACGGAATTTTACAAATTAAAAGTCATACGAAAAATCAGACTATATGTCAATGATATAAAAAAGTTATGAGTCAAGCGGACGGGAAATTTCACGGCCTTGTGACGAAAAATACTATTATTTGATTTTACGATTAGATGCGGACTACATTTCCATTTTGTAATAAGTTAGTAAAATTCATTCGAAAAAGGTATAAAATTCCTTAGTCTTGCAGGTGAGAGACAGTTAATATTTGATTTAAATTATTGACACTATTAAAAATTCGGGTAGTGCGTTTTTTAATAAAGTATTTTCGAAAACATAGGTAAGAGCAGCCTTGATATGAAAATACAGACAAATTATAGATAATTTTGTGAAATAAATTGTTTTAAATAGTCCTAATTACTTATTCTGTCCCACAGGTTAAAACATTTCTTTCAGTGTACAAAACATCTCAGCATTACTGTCGACAAGCAGACAAATTTTAAGGTCATTTAATTTGACTGTGTCGCATTTTTCTTTCGCTCACGTTTCGGAATTCGTGCAATGCTTTTTCAATAAATGTATTTTCTAAAATATTCGGTAAGCTGTTAATCGATCAATTTAAATTATTGTGAAAAATCATATTTTCCAAAATTTTTATTGATCATGTTCGTTGATTCTTTTATCCTCAAAGATTAACGAAGCATTATTGCTTA
Source organism: Megastigmus dorsalis (assembly GCA_900490025.1). Lineage (NCBI taxonomy): Eukaryota > Metazoa > Arthropoda > Insecta > Hymenoptera > Megastigmidae > Megastigmus > Megastigmus dorsalis. The sequence continues at coordinate 10,255 of UELU01111078.1, forward strand.
CCTAAAATAGTATCGTATTTAATATGACGAATGTTTTGGAGACGCCATACGTAATTTTGTGTCTTAAATTATGTTCCATAT
>UELU01111085.1:0-25447 GCA_900490025.1 Megastigmus dorsalis
GAACAAACTTTTGTGTATGAAGCCTTATTATACCATTATAAAGAATTGCAAGAAAAGTACTTAACTTCAGAAAAAATGACAAGACATGAGAGTATACAAATTCCTAGAAGACATAAAAACATCAGTATAAAAAATAACTACATCAGAACAATAATTCTGTACAATAGGCTGCCAAACAATCTCAAAATATTAACCAATAAATACTCAATAAAAATAAAAATAAAAATCTGGTTAAAAGAAAATTACTAGACTGCAATGAAATCTGCTCAATTTTCAAAAGTATAAATTCATTGGATGTCCATGAGGGTAAGGAAAAACTTGACAAGTTGCTACTAGACGCGAGAACATATCTATGTTAAAAAAATGAATGCCAACTTTATCATTTTCGCTCTCGCCAAAGAATGACTAATTACAATATGGATAAAATAACCACATTAACTAGTGAAAAATACATAAAAATAACAAAACTGATTGCTGAAAATATAATACAAATTTTAACAACTATGGAAAATTTGGGTACAAGATGCTTGTATTTTCTTAATACCAAGTTAAAAGGTATTAAGCATACACACTACTTAAAAGAAGATCAGACCGTCAAGATCAACAAAGATGACATCAAAATAGAACACGAACAAATTGAAACATTTTTCTCAAAAATTGACGAGATAGCAGAAAATAATACAAAGAAATTTTAACTAAACCTAGTCCAAACCCTCCAGAAACAAGATTGAAACAAATAATAATTATAGAATGTCATATGGCGACATCAATTATTTAGGAAACAATAAAGCTTTATTATATTTCAATAGAGGAATGAGAGGCATACAAACATTTACAAATTCGATGCAACCGATTTAAAGACACCCAAAATACAAAGACATCAATGTGTTAGATGGTATTGTTTTTACATCAACATGTAAATGTGATTCTGCCCTTCAACGTCGAGAAATGTTTCCTCATTATAGGGTTACTTGTGCAGCTGGACTTACATGTCCAGCAAGGCTTAACAACTTTGAGAAAGAAATCTACAAGAGAAGTAGAAATGCATCAACGGAAATGTACACGAAAGCGAGTTCTATGTTAATTAGATATTGGTGAAGAAATGAGAATTAAACTAACTATCACATGCAAATATACACATCTGATTTTACCTAGTAACGAAGTTACTAGGCTCAAGTCATGAGGTGCACTTTTCCATTTTTCAACATTCAACTACAGTGATAAGTAGTTAGACTTTAAGTATTTTAGTTTATATCGAGCCAGACCAGCGAACAGGAAGTTTTTCCTCTGCTGGGTTACTTATTTGTAACGTATTATATATATGCAATTGTATTTTCAAATTTGTATACCTTTACTCTGGTTAATAAATAAATAAATAAATAAAATCAATAAATAAAGCTGAATCGTTTAAGATCATAACATCGTTTAAGGTACAAAACAGAATCTTATTCTTAGAGGAAGTTTATTAACACACTTGTCAAGCTATGTTAAGAATTTTTATTACCTGAAAGAAACATAAGTCTCAATAATAATCAAGTAGATTATAATCTATCAATAATTATTATTAATGTCTGTAAGGATGAAAATTTCCATACCTTATTGGATGTTTTTGAAAACACTTTATTCTAAAGAAGTCATTGATATAGCTTCGAAACCTTAGCATAACAACAATCAAATACGATTATTCATAATAATTTAATTTAATCAATTAATTAATTACTGAATGTTTTGGAGAATACACTAAAACCAGAACAGACAAATGAAATCCACTTACAACAATTGATTTAAAAATTTAGCTGCTACTAACCTGTAATGCTGTCAATTTTTATACCTTTGCATTATGCCTGTAAAGCTGTAAATTTTGAAATCTTCTCGAATTTTTCGAAAACACTTCTTTTTCCAAAGGGTACAGCAATTTATACTAAATCTTGCAAGAAGCCGTAATTTACAACAGATTTTTAAAGAAATCAGCTGCTTTTATAGCTGCAAAATTTCATATTTATGGTTTCGAAAATACTTTATTTCCGAAAACGGAGCTGTTTAAATTGGGAACCTTAGGTTCACAATAGCGCTTCGTTCATCAAGTGCGATAAAATAATGTAGGTGCAAAGTTACTCGGTATGTACACTTGCTATTCGGCCTTACAAAATTTCAGAATTCACCAAGAATTTTGCACTGCGGTATTTCATTTCTGATAAGATATTGCCTGAACTTTAAAGCTGAATCGTATAAGATTATAGTGCAAAACAGAATCTTATTCTTAGAAGAAGTTAATTAGCTGGACTAGCTTGTAAGACTGAGAAATTTTTTATCCTTTGCGAATAAATTTGAAATTTTAAAGTGTCTTATTCCGAACAAAACATGTAAAATACATAAGATGATTTAGAATCATTTCATTTACACAATTACCTACAATTCACCTGTGATGCTGTGCATTTTCATACATTATGGACATACAACAATTAGATTAAAAAATTAAATTCTGTACTCCCCCTTCAAAATAGGAAGTTTCAGAACTGAAGAATTAAATAGTATTACATTAAAACAATTTTATTTAAAGAATTATTTATTTTTATATCTGCTGATATGGGTTTTCGAAAATAATTAAAAAATTTTAAAAGTGTCAAAATACTTAGAATATCTTAAAAGTGTGACTGATTGGACCTGGTAATCTCAGAGATCGAATAATTACGTTAGTTAATTTACAATAAGTAAGATTATTTACAATAAGCTTATTTAACCCTTTAACGCTGGGATCAGCATTTTCTCTTTGCAACTTTCAGCGCTGTAAGCTTCTACACGGAGAAAAATACTGCAGTAATATTTAAGATAAAGGGTAACAAAAATTGCTATGTTGCGTAGCAAAGCTGTGACATACTCACTTTATAGTAAAAATTGCTATATACTATAGCAAACCAGTTTTAGTAATTTTTACTATGTAACATAATTATTTTTAAAACAATACGTAATAAGCTATATCACGTAACGTAAGAATTTTTACTATAGCCATTATTAATTATTACTATAAAGAATTTATTTTTATTTTCTTGAGAAAGCAGTAATAAAAAATTATTTTTCTTATTTATTCTAAACCACAGTGGAAAGGTTATTTTACTAATGATTATTATTATCATGATAAGATTTGAAGATTTATAGAAACAGAGGTTTGGTTGTTGATGATTTTAGTCGTGTGTGTTAAGGTTATTTAAATTCACACCATTTACAGGCTCACACTTGTTTTACATTGAATATATATATATATATCCTGCACTTATTAACTATAGTATGTATATCTATTTAAACGATCGCAAACTTTGTAGTTAATTGTCTTATATAGTAACCGAGCCTTTATCTCGTCACTTGCGAGTTTGGATTGCGACATCTATCGCTTAAGGTTGTACTAGCTATCCTTTCACTAAAGCCATAACAAACACACGCGTGTCGCATTTCCAGCAACGAACTTCTCTGTTTACTTATAATGTTCGCTGGTGGCCGGTAACGTATTTTCGCGCGTAAACAAAAGAAGTCGTATACCATTCTAATTTACTCTACACAGCTGATAGCTATACTGACCTTAACTATGTATAATTTTTTTATAACTAATATAACAAATACATTTAAATTTATTATTTTAGATATATTATTAAGATTGAAAAATTCAAGTACTTTTCTAATTTTACTCCCATTTCAAGATAAATATGTATAAATAAAATGAAAAAATATCAATTTTTCGGAAGGAAAAATTAATTAAAAAAAAAATTTGCCCGTGGGTAGGATCCAACCCGCTCTTCCTGAGTTTTCAGCCGCTCGCACGGTGCTCCTCTTCCCAACTCGTCCCTCCCCGCCACGACGGGTCCGGCTTTTCGACACAACGCGATTAACCTATACTTTGAGCATGGATGCCATGCCAATTATGCGTGGCTTTGTCCCATACAGTTTTAGCGTGAGTGCCATGTGTTTTACGCGTAGCTTCACGTAACAAACGCACGAGTGCGGTGCGTTATGCGCATGGGGGTTAGCCATACGTGTCGATTCATGTGTTCATGCGTTACTCTCTTGTTTTTTCTCTCCGTGTAGGTATACGTAATTTAAAAGAGAATGTAATATAAATTTCAATTTAATACAATAAATATTCTTATGTTATGATCTAAATTTTGTTAGGCCCCATTTTTACTATTCAACAGCAATTTTTATAAAGATACATAGATCTTTTTGATAAACAGGATTGTCAAAATTACTCTGTCCATAGTAATATTCGTTATGAATATAAGAAAAATCTCTATAAAGCGAGTATATCAGAGCTTTGGTACGCAACATAGTAATTTTTCGTATCCTTTATTTTAAACATTACTACAGCATTTTTCTCCGTGTATATAAACGTCTTAGAAAAATTTCTAAATACAGTATTTCCTATTTTCAATGTCTCATCTTTCAATCGCCACAACGGGAATTGGTCTAAATGACGATAGAAAAAGTTATAGCTTATTTTTAGAATAAAATGCGTAATTTTTTGAAAACTTAACTACGACCCTTCCGAAGAATTTTGGTACCTATGTTTTCAAAAATACTTTATTTAAATAGCGCCCTGCTGTAAATTTTTGTACTTACATTTTTAAATACTTTATTTCAGAAAGTGCACTTACTGAATTTTATTTTAATAGTATCTAATCGTAATTAGTAGAATTATCGAACATTATTATTTACAATAGTTAATCTTATTAGATGAGCTGCGCTTATTCGTCAATAATTCCTACACATATGCTAATATTAGCCAAATAATTGCATATCTAATGTAAATAAATAATGCCTTTCACAATAACATCTTCAATAAAGAATCGTCCACGAACGTTTTCCCTCGTAATTAAATAAAATAATACTTTTATTTTCTCGAAATTGAAATGTATTAAAAAATGTCTCCGTTTCCTTTATTTTTTTTTTTTTTAAAGTTTTAATTTTTCAAAACGCCCAGTGGTATTGACAATGATTATCTGCCTTGGCGATCGTCTTTTTTTCAACTTGTCTCAGATCACGCTAGCACTATTTTTACAATCAGGTCGCTTTTCTGCAACTTACCGAAACTGTTCAAAATGGCTCATTACTTCGCAGAAGAGTGCTATAATATGATAAGATTGTATTTTATAAATGTTTAAAGTGGAGCTCGCACATCCCCTGACGCGCGACATCCGAATGCGAACACCCTCAATGAAGCGGTTCGTCGTTTGCGGGAAACGGGGAATGTCATTCCCCAAAGAAGAGACGCTGGTCGCTCGAGTAGTAATCCGCAGATTGAGGAAGCCGTTTTATACATGGTAGCGGATAATCCGTGTATTAGGACACGGAAAGTTGGAAGAGAGCTTGGCATGTCACATTCAATGGTGCACAAAATTTTAAAGGATGATGGTCAGATCCCCTACAACTTCACTAAAGTGCAGCGCCTTCTTAATGGTGATACGGCTCCATGTCGGGAATTTTGTCAGCGTTTCATAGATAAGGTAGTAGCGGAACCACTTTTTCGGAGTCGGTTTCTATACACGGATGAGTGCATGTTCACCCAGAATGGGATGTTTAATTCACACAATTACCACTACTACACCCATGAGAATCTTCATCTGGTGTGGGACATTAATCCTCAACACGGATTCAGTTTTAATGTGTGGTCAGGACTAATAGTCTATGAAGTGGTAATTGTTTTGAAAATACTATTTTTTTTTAAAATATGGGTCACACACACACACACACACACACACAACCGTGTCGCGTCGCGTAGTCTGGCACGTATCTCTTTTCGCGTCCGTAGTGATTCGCGGCGGAAATCGATCTGACGACGCGATCGACTTTTCCTATCGCGTCGTCTCTCTCTAATTCGCGAGAGCGCCTATCGCACTCGCACTCGCGACACGCGCCACGCTCGCTGTCCTGCTCATCATCCTCGGTGCTTGCGCGCTGTCGGATCGAGCGTACAATCGAATTAACGATTGAATCATCGATTAATCGCGAATTCGTTATAGCCTTGAGAAACCATAATTAAAAAATTTTAATAAGACATTTATTTCCATCTATTATAAGCTAAAATAATTGACAATATTTATTTTTAAAATGGTTTTTTAACTTGATTTAGAAAAAAAGGTATCGTGAAATCGCGATTTTTCAAGTGAAATTCTCGAAAGATCTGATATAAAATCATTCAGGATTATATCACATAGTTGAAATTTATAACATGTACTTGTTGTTCTACATACTTTAAAATAAAGGAAGATTTGAGGTGGCATACCAATAAACAAAAGAATTGTTTAAAAAAAAAGGTATCGAGTAATCGCGATTCTTCAAGTGACATCTCGAATGATCTGGTATAAAATCATTCAAGATGATGTGGCATAGTTGAAATTTAGAACATGTACTTTTTGTTTCACATACTTTAAAATAAAGAAAGATTTGAGCTGGCATAACAATAAACAAAAGAATTGTTTAAAAACGAGGAATCGAGAAATCGCGATTCTTCAAGTGAAATGCTCGAAATATCTGGTATAAAATCATTCGCGATTCTTTAAGTGAAATGCTCGAAAAATCTGGTATATATTCATTCAGGATGATGCGGCACACTAGAAATTTATAACATATGCTTGTTGTTCCACATCGAATTAATCACATCGAAAAATCGATATTAACAACAAGTTTTTAATTTTAATGTGATTTGAAAATGAATTCTTTTAAACATATTAAAACACTGTTCGTGAAAAAAAATAATTAATTTGTTGGCCCTTATACGCGTTAATTTTATCGAAAAATTGTAATCAAGCCACTAAAATTTCACATTTGGTTAATTTTATTTTGATATTATTTTTGAAATTAATAATTATACTTTTTATGTAACTTTTTATGGAACTTTTCCTATTTTATTCAAAATAACTGAAACAATTTATTTAATTACTATTCACGCTTTCGCGCACAATTTTGAATATAGGACGTCTAAATTTTCGAATTTATTAAAGATTTATAAAAAAAGCGAAACTAGTTTATTTTATAAAATTTTAATAAAATATTTCCCTTCGATTCTCAGATTGGCCCAGTATTTTTGCCGAAAAGACTGAATGGTGACGGCCTTTCCCTCAGACGTAGTGGCCAATATGCCCGCACATCGGCGCAATATTGTCTACATGCAAGATGGTTGTCCTGCCCATTACGGCAGTAAAAATTGATTTTTACTTTTTATTTTTTTTTAATAAGATTTAATAAGAGAATGTGATAATCCTACCGTACGGATATTACGTTATTTTTATTCTAGTATAAAGAATGCATGGATTAATGCAAAATGAAGACATCATTGCACTTCCTTGGGTAATAATCTAGCACTTTACAAAATTTCAAGGAGATATTTAAAGACTGTTGTTAAGTGAATTTCCATGAAGCTTCTGGATCGTCCGCTCATACGTGATATTTTGTGGACATCCCTAGAACTATCACATCCCCTTAAACGCCCTCTCTCTCTCAAACAACATATTTTATTAATATGATACAAATATTCTAATAGCTTGTTCTGCAATACACAGAAAATCGCTTTCATTTTTTTTAACTTGATTCCTAAATGGAAATTAACGTACATAGTTTCTATTTTTTCAAAAAATCATATTTGCAATATTACCTAAAAACATAATTCAAAATTTCAGAACAAAAAAGATGTTTTTTGAGAGAGTGTCACCAATAAAATAAATATTATTTGAAAAATCATATATCAATGCTTTTGTAGGACCTAAACGCGACTATCTGAATCTGACGTACCGAAACGATTAGATGGGACACGGAGCATCATGGTGGGTGTGGCCCGCTAAATCTCCCGATCTCAATCGTTGCGATTTTTACCTTTGGGGCTCCTCAAAGGAAAGAATCTACTTTACCAGGATTGAAGATCGGGATGAATTAGAAGAGGCCATCCATCAGGGGTGACATGACTTGCGAAAAGAGCACGTGCGTGCTGCTACGCCAAGTGTTTTAAGTAGAGCGCAGAAATGCGTAGAAGTGAATGGCGGACATTTTCAGCATTTGCCTTAACATTATTTTGTTATTTTATATTTATTACTTGTTTTGTATTTACAGTTTATTTTATTATTTGTTTTATTTTATATTTTTATTTAAAAAAAGCCATGGTTTAACGTATTATTTTAACGTATTTTTGAAAATGTAATTACAAAAATTTATAGCTGTACAAATGATATAAAATATCTTACTACTACAGGTGAGTCGCAACTATCATTTAAATTAGATTTTTGTAAATGTTATTTGATAGGATTTTCCACGATAAGAAAGAGAGAGAGAGTGAAAGAGAAAGAGAAAGAGAAAGAGAAAGAGAAAGAGATAGAGAGAGTGAGAGAGAGAGATGGCAGGGAAGGGGGAGAGGGAGAGAATATGTAATAGGTACCAAAATTCCCCTCTTTACAGGCCGATCATAGGTATTTTGTGTAAATTGATTTTTTTAAATAATCCTAATTAATTATTCTATAGCTCTCAGATTAAAATATCGATTACATTCCTTTTATTGACGTAACATTTTTTCTTTGCAAATTTCAGCGCTGCAAGTTTTCAAAAAATTACGCATTTTATTCTAAAAATAAGCTATAACTTTTTCTATCGTCATTTAGACCAATTCCCGTTATGGCGATTGAAAGATGAAACATTGAACAATAGGAAATACTGTATTTAGACATTTTTCTAAGAAATTTACATAGAAGCTTACGAAAGTAAGTTTTCGAAAAATTCGAGAAGATTTGAAAATTTACAGCTTTACAGGCATAATGCGAAGGTATAAAAATTGACAGCATTACAGGTTAGTAGCAGCTAAATTTTTAAATCATTGTTGTAAGTGGATTTCATTTGACTGTTCTGGTTTTAGTGTATTCTTCAAAACATTCAATAATTAATTAATTGATCAAATTTATTGTTATGCTAAGATTTCGAAGCTATATCAATTACTTCTTTAAAATAAAGTGTTTTCAAAAACATCCAACAATAACCTATGGAAATTTTCATGCTTACAGGCTTTAAAAATCTACTTGTTTAGTGAGACTTATGTTTCTTTCAAGTAATAAAAATTCTTATCGTAGCTTGATAAGTGTGTTAATTAACTTCTTCTAACAATAAGATTCTGTTTTGTACATATAATCTTATACGATTCAGATTTAAAGTTCAGGCAATGTCTTATCAGAAATGAAATACCGCAGTGCAAAATTTTTGGTGAATTCTGAAATTTTGTAAGGCCGAATAGCAGGTGTACATACCGAATAGCTTTGCACCTACATTATTTTATCGCACTTGATGAACGAAGCGCTATTATGAACCTAAGGTTTTGTATTTATCACGCATAAATTTGTATCTTAAATTCAGTTCAATAATACTTACGAGTAATTCGAGCAGTAAACGAATTGCTTATTAGTATTTTAGTGAACCCATTAACGACCAAGATCCCGAATTTTCAACTAAAAAAAAGGTTTGAAAAAATTTGAAAAAGATCATATCATAATTTTGTTAAAATACTCCTGCAAAAAAATATGGTGCGTTTTTCACGAAAAAAAGTTCAAAAATTCGGAAATTTTCAACTTTATGAATTTTTTTCATAAGCAAAATGCAATGACAATAATTCAAAATATTGCAAAAAAGTGCAATCGATGTTCAAAGATTACGGGAAAATTTTTTTCATGCGCGACATGCGTGTGTTTATTATGATTTTAGTGAAGGGATAGCTAGTACAACCTTAAGCGATAGATGACCCATTTCAAACTCGCAAGTAATGAGATAAAGGCTCGGTTACTATATAAGAAACTTAACTGCAAAATTTCTTTATGCGAAAAAATGCGTTTAGCTTTAACAATCGTTTAAATAGATACATACTATAGTTTATAGGTGCAGGATATACATATATTCAATGTAAAACAAGTGCGAGCGTGTCGTAATAATGTAAAAATCCAAATACCTGTAATAATAGTGTGAATTTAATAAACTTAACTAACACACACGACTAAAATCATCAACAACAAAACTAAACACCTCTGTTTCTATAAATCTTCAAATCTTTTCATGATAATAATAATCATTAGTAAATAACCTTTCCACTATAGTTTAGAATAAGAAAAAAAAAATTTATTACTGCTTCTCAAGAAAATAAAAATAAATTCTTTATAATAATAATTAATAATGGCTATAGTAAAAATTCTTACGTTACTTGATATAGTTTATGACGAATTGTTTTAAAAATTACTATGTTACATAGCAAAAATTACTAAAAGTGGTTTTGCTATAGTATATACCAATTTTTGTTACACTTTATCTAAAATATTGCTACAGTTTTTTTCTTCGTGTAATTCTTTAATAAACTTTTTAATTTAGAGAGATGAAAGACCTCACTTTAGAGACTTATTCTTTAGTGTATCAACTTCTCGATCCACAGATACTTACTAAAAATCCTTAAACATCTAGTTTCAAGACTGATTTTTCAAACACCGTCACCAGAATTAGTCTAGATATCGAATTAAAAACAGTTATTGCATTTTTTTTAGAAATGAGTGTGTGATTTTTTTATTCTTTTTTTCAAAAACTCGATATTTGAAGTTCGGAAATGTCTTGCTATATAGTTAAATTTCAACTATATGTGCACAAAATTTCTGCCTTTAAAGCCTTGTTGGAATTTTTGAAATAGCAATTGAGTTCGGTATTTGATATGATTTCCAACATTTGAAGTGCAATATTTCAACTTCTAATGAATGAATTCAAAACTTCAAAGAGCAGAATTTTGAGTGCATTTGATTGAATTCATAACTACATAACAAGACTTTTTCGAGCTTAAAATAAGGAGTTTTTGAAAAAAAAACTCGAAATCATTCATTTTTTTTCGTAAAATGAACCTCAAGTCTTTAAGTCCGAGGATACGAAATCATTGAGTAATCGTTCCAAAAACTCATGTAGATATTATTTTTCGCTAAAAAGTAAGAAAAATCTTGCATAAAAAATATTTGCATAGCAATGATAGCCTTAGTTACAGAATTTTTCTTGTAATTGTAATTAAATTTTAAATTATCATAATTCTCATTCGTTAATTATTTAATTTACAAAAGTTAAACTCATTCGTATTTCGCGCATAAATTGAACAATCAATCACATTGGTTTTATTTTGACTTCATTTCTTTAGGTTATTTTTTTTTATAAGGGGATTTTCAAAAATTGGAATACAATGTTAAATCACCAGGGAATGACAGTTTTTAGAAAAAGACGCATTATCCAAAATTATTTTTACTGATTTCTACAAGTAAAAGTTTCATTATCTAAAAAACTTTAAATCTTTCATTGATTTTATAAAAAATTTGTAACGATTTAGATTTGTGAGCGAGTGATATTGGTGTGTCTTAAGTATGTATGTGAATGGGCGTCGATATACCTCCTGAAAATAGCAAAGAGCTTATGGAAATCCGGTTTCTGTTAAATTAGCTGGTTTTGAGGTATATTATGTATTTTGATCCCTTGATCAAAAGACTCAATGTACAGGATGGCCAAAAACCTCAGGATTTTTAGATATGCCCCGATTGCTATCGTCACTTCAAGGCATACGCTCCCTTGTAAATTATAAATTCACCCGGACTCAACGATCTGAAAAATCTACATATGAATTTTATCAGATTTTTCTGAATGTTATATAATATGCAAATGACTCTATCGTTCCTAAAGTTTTTCAAAATAAGTAGAATTTATTGAGCGTCATAGAACCTAAGAAATTTATACTCATAACTACTATTATAAGGTGTACTGTGTAAAACATATACAGTTTTTTAATACCTTATATATAGAGTAAAAGGAGAAGAATATCCCAGTAAAATGAAGGATCATACGAAAATTAAACAAGATTAATTTTAAAGTTAAATTAAATATAATAATTGTATATAAATTAAAAATGAAATATGCGTTTCGTCCCAGGTTACTTGTTGGGCTCATCTGTAAGATGACAAGTACCCTGTCTTAGACGCAAATGATATGTTGGTTTTGTGCTCTCTATATAGTATAAAATGATAAATTTATTAATGGAGCCAAAAAACCGGCTTCCATCTAGTAGGGCTACTCCAAAGTAAAAATCTGTATCAAAAGGAAGGTAGTAAATGCGAGATTCGGCTCTTGAAGAGTTCAAAATTTTGCAGAAACCAAGTCTGAAGGTTATTTCTCAATTTAAACTTCAAATGACCTTGAATCTGACATGGTGGAGGTTAACCGACCCTTTCATCGTGATCAGCGACCCAAAGAACCCTTGTATACGCAAACCTTTTTGGCTGTTCCAGCGTAAATCAAATGTTGGCCTGCACATTATCTCTAATTTATGAGGAAGCGTATACTAGGGTTCTTTGGGTCGCTGATCACGATGAAAGGGTCGGTTAACCTCCACCACGGACCATAGGAATCGAGGTATATTTCAAAATCCTGAGGTTTTTGGACATCGTGCACATTGAGTCTTGTGATCAGGGGATCAAAATATATAACATACTTCAAAACCAGCTAATTTAACGGAAACCGGATTTTCATAAGCTCTGTCGTAACCACGTCCATTTATCTTGCGGCTATCTCAGGATTCGCGCTGCAACAAAGCGAATAATTATCAGTTAATCGTTGCATTAGAGACTAATTTAGGTTCTTAATCCGATTACTGTCACAATCGTTGTTGAAAGAAAGATCGTACAGGGCATCCGCTGTTATGGCAAACGAACGTTCGTAACAGTGTGTGGGTGTGAGTTTTGAGGTGATATTTTAAGAAGTAATCATCAAGCGACGAAGTGATGAGACTAGCGACGCCTGGAACAGCTGTATTCTTTTTTTCTAGCATTCCTTGTGATTTCTGCTGTACCGAGAAATATATGTAGAGACGCACAAATATATTACCATTCATCTTGTCATAAAATTTATAACCCAATTTTTACAACTTGAATTAATCCCAATTTAATTAACCCTTTGAAGCACACATTTTTTCTTAAAAAACGGGCGATTTTTTATACTTTGTTTATTTATAGAACATAAACAATCAGTGCTAAATCTTACTAGTTTCTTTTACGTTCCCTAATGACTAAGACACCTGAAATATACAAAAAACCCTGCTGAAATCGATTAATTAGAGAATTAGTTGTTAGAAACTGAAATAATTTAGGTGCTAATCTGGAATACCACCATGCTTCAAAGGGTTAATTGAAAAACCTAGTTATTCATTGATAATGACTAGTCACTTACAGATGCTGCAAAATCTATGTACATAACGCAAGTTACTTGGATTTTACGTGTTTCTGTGTTTTGAGTGAGCTTGTAGTTTAACAGTGTTCTAGGTTTCTTCTATATTTAAAGAAAGCTAGAAAAATAGATATTCGAACATTTTAAAATTTTTAAAAAGTTGAGAAAAATAAATATATTAAACATTAATATAATGCGATCGGGCCCAATCTCTAATCAGTTCTAAGTTAGGCTATACTCTATATGTTTACCGAAGGACCTAGCCGGATAAGACATTCAAGCCATTCACTATAGCGTTTCTGACCGAAATAGAACGAACTTGTAAAGTAGCAAATAAAAATTTCTAACCAATCTTCAGACTCCTAATCTCAAAATTGACTTTTTAAGGACAAAGAGTTTCTTTTTCTGGAAATATTTGAACTAATTCTTACCCCATTAGCAGGGTCCCCCTTGAAAATAGGATCTGGAGAAAATAGGAAGACGGGAACTAATTCTTATCCCATTAGCAGGGTCCCTCCTGAAAATCTCATAAAGAAATATTTAAAGATAATTAAAGAGTACTAAAAAAACAATTAACACATTTAAACGTTTACACAAAAATTATAATTAAGATTTATTATACCGGCTTTGTAGCACCATTTAACCCTTTAAGGGGAAGTCGTACTTAAAAAATGTGAACTACCATACCGGTATTCTAATTATTCAATTTATGTTTGAAGTGATTATCATAATCGCTTCATAATTTGGGAAATGATAGAAAATGAAATATATTTTGTGCCTCTGGTCTTCATGTATCGAAATTCTACAATAAAATAAAAAAACATTCTCACGGCTACTAGTGAAATTGTAAGGTTAGGTGACATTTTGCTTATATCGTATCAATTTATATGCATATCTCTAAAAAACACACCACAGGCACAACCCTATTACTAAATAGAATATTCTAAAACATTGAAAAGTACGATTGAACCCACAACAACATTTTTATTTGGGAAATAGGAATCGCAATTGGATTCTGCACAGGAGATAGTAGGGCATGGTGCGCGTGGAGGAGGGCTAACACGCACGAGGCGTTCGGTTTAGTCCTTACTTAACTTAAAATTATTCAAATCCCAAATACAGGTGCACTACCTCTATGAATTATCTATCACTTGGCAAAGTTACAAGTAAATATTTCAAGTACACCCTTAAAAATTTCTGCACCGAAAAAACGCACTCATTTCGATGCAAATACTTATTTTTTCGGTGTAGAAATTTTTGAAGGTGTCGTTGAAATATTCACTTGAAATTTTGCTAGAAGATAGATAATTAATAGACGAAGTGCACCTGTATTTGGGATTTGCATACGTTTTCCTATTTATTTAATTATTACTAATTATTCATATCCGATCGGTAAAACAGTTTGAGTGGTAACTGTAGGACTTTTACACCCCCGTAAACGCCGAAAAATGAAGAATTTTACCTATCACTTCAAACGTTATGAATGACATAGAAATCATTACGAACTCATGGCAAAAATACAGCACCTACTGTTTTCGAGGTCGCTCTATCGATTGGCGAGGTCAACACTATTTTACATGTCGCTGGAGTACCGATATGGCCGATTGAGAATAAAAAATCGTCGAAAAATTCGGGGATATCTGACTTTGTGATTTTTTTTCGGGTTGAAAATGCACTTGAAATTATACAAAACATCAACCAAGGGTGCTCAAAAGAGCTCTACTTTACGATAGATTTTTTTTTCCAATTTAAAAAAGACCTAACCTCTTTTAATTTACCATGTATTCACCAAAATAACCTGCGATGACGAGAAAGTGGAGAAAATTGATCTCTATACTGGTAGTTCATTTTTGTGAATGTTAGGAATGTTTCATCGCCTTCCTATTTGTTTTCTGGATAGTAGTTCACAGACTATTCTCTTCAGGGCAAGTTTATTAAACTGCTGCGTACATTTTATATCATAAAAAATATTTCTCATATTGATTCGTGGTTTCCAAAATTGTGTTATAGAATTTTTTTTTTCTTCTGGAAGTTCCTTCATTCAAGGTATATACATCATTTCCGAAATGTCTCGAAAACGTCCAAGAAGAAATATCTCACCAGAAGTTGAGGCTGAAGTATACGCATCGGATGAAGACCAAATGGTGGCACTCTTGAATCCAGATGATTCTGGTTGCTCAGATGGAGATAATTCGGATGATGAGATATTATCAGGCGTCACTTATGATAAAGTTTATAAGAGTTATCAAAAATACCAAATAAATTGGAAAAGGATCATAACTTCTATTGGAAGAGTGGAGGAAAACGTGGATGGAGATACTATAGCAATCTTGAAGATAAAATTCTGTTGAACGTTATACTGAGAAAAAAATAAGTGAGAGCGAACCGGTAAACGTTTTCGAAATATTTTTTCCACGGAAATGAAGCAATGTATCATTGATGCCAGTAAAGAAAATGATTCGCAATTACAAATACCTGATCTGAATACATTTGTAGCAATTCTAATGGTAAGTTCTTTCAATAAACGGAAGTTTCAAAGAGATTACTGGTCGAAAGATCCATTTTTATCGTGTGAGGTGGTTTATTCGGCTATGACACGAGATACTTTTGAAAATATAAAATAGAAATTGAAATATTCAAAGTCTGATGACAATAATCCTAATGATAAAGACAGGCGAGTTCATATATTACTGACTCTACGAGAGAAACCGATACGTTTTGGGATACAGTTTTAGGTGCTTTAGATGGATATTTACTCAATTTGTATCTTTATCGTGGAAAGAATTCGTCGATCGGTGTCAAGTTGGGTAAATGTGCATTGGGTACTCGCAAGGTCATGAATTTATTGAAACCATTTTTTGAAAAGACAGCTGCAAGAAGGATTCCTGAGTTTCATTTATACTTTGATAACTATTTTACTAACTTGGATCTAATGATACATTTATATAAAGTCAGGTTGAAATGCACGGGAAGAATCAGAGAAAATCGAGTAACTGAAAAGAATCTTATCAGAAAAAAGTCACCTCGGGGAAGTTATGTGGCATAACATGATAAAAACAGTGGAATAAATTATATCACTGGAATTGATTCAAAACTAGTATTGATAGTCTCCACAGCTGCAGATGTGTCTCCAATGCTAGATTCAAGACGGTACAGTTCAGAAGCAAAATGCAAAATTGATTCATCTTTATAATCGATACTTGGGCATAGTTGATTTATATGATGGGCATTGAAACTATGTGATACGAAGTATCGGTTCGAAAAAGTCGACATGGGTATTATTCATGAGACTCATTCGAGCAGCTATAGACAATTTGATTGTGATTTTCAATGCATGTGTGGATGGTAAAAGTAAGGTAGGTATAAAAGAATTCATGATGTCGATAGCTAAAAGTTATATTCGTAAAAACAAGAGAAACTGTTCTGACTTCAAAATATTTCGACAAAGTAAACAGAAATGCAGTTGTAAATATCCAGTGAGGACAAATCTCCTTTGTAAAGGATGTGATTTATATTATTGTACCATAAATTGAGTAGCAGTGAGATGCAAGGGGACTCACTATGATCAAGCACCGCGAACAGTGAGAGGCAAGGTGACTCACTATAATCAACCACCCGGAACAGTGAAAGGCAAAGGGACTCACTATAATCAAGCACCCCGAAAAGTGAGACAAGGGGACTCACTGTAATCAAGAACCCCGCAAAAGACAGAATTCTGCCACGTTCACGTTATTGTATCCGGGTTACGCTATGAGTAGGATCATATTGCAGCAAAAAGATGTATTCGTAATCAGCGACTTCAAAAACCGCAGTATATCAATTTTTATCCAATACTAAGATTTTTTCGTATTTTTATTCGCCATATTGGATCCGCCATCTTGAATTTTGAAAATCTAACGATGTATCCGTAATCAGCGACCTCAAAAACTTCAGAAAACCGCTTTTCATCCAATTTCGAGGTTTTTTGTATTTTCGTCCGCCATCTTGAATTTTGAAAATTTGTCGATGGATTCGTAATCAGCGACCTCAAAAACCTCCGTGTATGTCTGTTGAAAAATATATTACAATTTATCCTCGTAGACGCTCCCGCCGCGCGAGGTGAGCACGCTTAGAAGACGCGCACTTATTTCGTCTTCGAAGATTCTACTATCGCGAGAGAGAGAAAGAGAGAGAGAGAGTTACTGGTGTTGTCGCGATCGGCGTTGCAGCGATGTATCGATGTCTCTCGTTGCGTATCGATTGAATAGCGATGCCCGCTGTCTCTCCTCCTCTCGACGTTGGCGGCTTTTGCTGATGAATAAGCCGTCGGGCACTTGCTGGCCTAACGGCGCCTGGAAAGTCGACTCTAGGGCTGCAGATCTCTCCACCTCTCGGGCGGCTGCTTTAACCAGGACAGCTCGTTAACGATGGACTCTTCCTCTCGGCGTTGATCGGCTCCATTACCGGCAACCAAAGGCACGCCTCGTGGTCTCAACTCCGTGGGTCAGAGCATGGCTGTTGAGGAAGTCCTGCTGCTGCTTTGTTGGTCGAGGAGAGAGTGCTTTCCTTTTTTTCGGCGATATGGCTTTGTATACTCGCCGCTCTCACTACTTTAAAATAGTAGGTGCGGTATTTTTACTATGAGTTTGTAATGATTTCTGTGATTCATACTTCATGAATCACAGAAATCATTTTTGAAATGACAGGTAAAATTCTGCATTCTTCGACGTTAACGGGTTAAGTGCTCAGACGATCTTCGTTATATAGTTTTCTCCATGCAGCTATTAGAATAATTGTATATAGCTGCAGGGTTCAATTATACCATAAAAGACCCAAAGCGTACTCAAGCACTAAAAGTATTCATAGATTCCTTATAAAAGGGAGGCAGCTAGAGCACCTCTTTATTCCATAGATTTTGCAGTGACTAGAACTATGTCTATCTACGATTGCAAAAAGATTGTGAATATTATGCTAAAAAGCGTGAGTGCGAAAACGTTTATTAATAGATCAAGTTAGGTCATACAAATGTGAGTCTTATAAGGGCGCTTCTTCGCGAAAACAATACGACAGTTTCGGAAAAGCAGAAGTTTTTATATATATATAGTACCGATGAAAGAAGTGAAGGAGTGTATATACGTGAAAAATTAAAAGAGTGAGTGAAATAGGAAGACTTGGAATCTGCTTTTGATAATCGTATTAGGTCAGGTGCGTTTATAAACTTGAAAAATTTGGGCATTTATGAGGTGCGCGAGCACTCTTTAAAACTAGAATTCAAAATGACCTAAAGACAGAAGAGGTCTTAAAAGTATATACAGTGCTGGCTGCTAAATGTATTATAAAAAAGATTGATTAAGAGATCATTGTAATAAAGTATTTAATACAAAAGTGGAATCCCTATTCAAAGAGACATGGAGGAGTTTCAAGAACGAGACTCGGGTTGGTCTTTACATGCAATTTGGAATCAATAAATATAACCCCATGCTGGGCAGCTCATACATCGACCTACCAGCACAGATTAAAAAAACGGACGCATGTATTAATGTGAAAAATAAAGATCACGAATGTTTCAAATGTGCGGTCTTATCTGTCCTGCATCCACCGTATAATTCAGATCGTGTTTTGGAATATGTGAAGTATGAAAATGAACTACATTTTACTGGAGTTGAGTTTCAAGTCGGGCCAAAACATAACATCGCATGTAAGGTAGACTATCATTAATCTCCTACTGCTGCGAAAGGACTCCTCACAAACCTTATAAAAATTGGGTCTCGGTCAAAATCGCTGAAAATGTAGTATAATGTAGTTTATGATACCTTGATCAACAGTCTCCATGATCCTAAAGTCCAACAACGACCAGTTTTCGAGATACAGAGGGTCAAAAGTTTGATTTTACATTGCACAGAATATCTGTATAAAAATCTTTTAATCCTTAATATATCGAAAATTATCCATTTTTAGACTCTTTAGCCGTTCACACTTTTAATCAGACAATCATGAACTATATTACACTACATTTTCAGCTAATTTAGTCGGCTCCATAAACCCATTCTTTATGGGACTCATAAGAACCATAATATGACCCACGATTAAGCTGACTGTAAATAGAGCATTATATAGTTTGAGATTTCCTGATCATGAACTACATTATACTACATTTTAAGTGAATTTAACCGGGACCCAATATCCATAAGGTTGGTGCGGGGTCCTTTCTACGTAGATTAGAACTTATATCAAAGACTGATCACGTCTCGTATTCAGTCAACTTTCAAAATATAAAGTTAAGAAATATGTCTGCAGTCGATGCTTACACTACTTCGATAGTTAATCAAAATTGGAGGTACATGAACAAGACTGCTCGGGAAGCAACAAGTGTTGAGTGGATTATCGAATGTAGAAAACAAGATTATGAAATTTTAAAACTTTAATAATAAAGAAACGTACTATTTATTGTTTACATAGACTTGGAGTGTTTGCTCACTAGCAAAGGAACGGTACGTACTGTTAATATAATGTACAGTAAATAGTTACTAGTTAATATAATGAACAATAAAAAGTAACAAATAAATTAAAAACTCAACCTCATCAGGCTCAAGTTTACAAATCACATTATAATTTTTTAATGTCGCCGGTTGCAATACTATAGCAAGAGTTATCGATACGTAAAAAATCCAAAGTTTTGACATTTCAGATTTTTCGTTGAACAATGTTTTTAGAATACCGCAAGTAAATAAGATTGTTGAAAAATTATAAATTAATGTTGATTCTATTGTTCGCAATAATTTCATAATAAATAGAAAAGTATTTAATGATCACAGCGAAGTAATTATAGCAAAATATATTTAATTGGCGACTTTTCGAGGGTCTTTACTGCTCTCCTCTTCAGGCTGTACAAAACAAATTAAAATTTCAAACACTTTTTTATGCAAACAATGTCTAAGAAATAAAAATCAAATCAAAAGCATACCTTGGCTAAGTTGTGAAGATAAAATCAGTTTCACATTTTATGAGTCGTTAAAATAAAAAAGGAGAGTGAGTCTAAAATAAAACAATAAATTTTTTTAAGAGAAATTAATACAACCGAAAAATCAAAATTTATTATTATAAAATACTTAACCCTTTAACTCCCATAAGGTTTTGGTCAATAGCACAAATAATATCTATATGGTTTTAGTGGTTTCGATCATCGCTGAATCCAAATCTACCATCAGTTTTGCAAAATTAATTTGTTTAAACAATTTGTTGAAACAAATTATTGCAAAAAAAAACTTTTTTTGGAAAAGCGATTGCAAATTTAATAATAATCAAAGGTTTTTGAATATGCAAAAATACATACTAGACGTACTTTTGTCTGTAAAATCCAAATTTGAAGTCGTTTTTGAAAAAAAAAAATTTTTTGCAATAATTTGTTTAAATAAATTAATTTGGCAAAACTGATGGCAGATTTGGATTCAGCGATGGTTGAAACCACTAAAACCATATAGATATTATTTGTGCTATTGACCAAAACCTTATGGGAAATAAAGGGTTAAAAAACTCACTCCACTATATCTAAATGGACGATTCGGATTATTAAAATCATTTTAGAATAGAAAATGTACTCCTAAGTCCAGAACGTAAATATATTTTGTAAAAAATTAGTTCGCCATGATCATTAAATTCTTTCCTATTTCTTCAGAAGATTGTTGGATTAATGAAAGATGAGTGGAATAGACGGATCTTGAGAGGATTGGTTGTTCGTTGTAAACTGTAGTAAAATGTACAGCATGAGGGTACAGGGACCAGATAAAGTGAAAAAAGATAAAGGAGTGAAAACAGGGGTGGTTCAAAATGAAATAAAATTTTATGACTTTATGGTCTGCCTACGAAATATGACAACACATTCATTTGACCCTTAAAAGTTTACCTTACTTATCCAACTATTATGTGAACTATCAAATCCTAACCATTTTACATAAATCTTATCCCCTCACTTTTTCAATACTTTCTCTATAAGATAAACATCTGGATATTTTGCTTTCGAAAGTTCGTGTTCGTAGAACCCACCAACGATTAGCTGATCCTGATAGTCCTTGTACGTAATTAGATAGGTGGTAGTGATAACTTGACTTACAGTGAAAATTTCCGTTGACCAGTTAGGAGTATAACTTTTCTCAAAAACTTGTTTCCCCCTGCTCACTCGTCCTTTATCTCAAATTTTAAACTTCGGTCTCTTGGCCCCTTTTTTGTTATTTCTAACAAATCGTTCGAGCATTTTAGCCACATTCGCAGTATTAACATCTTTAAGCTTCATTCCAGTGGTGCGATGTTTACGGCTGTCGTAGGCCGCCAGAAAATCAGATAGGATATCGAGCCACTTATACTGACTGCGCAAACTAAATTTTATCCACATCTTGTTCTCGAGTGCGTGATTGAATTTCTCACTGATCGAAGTTTTAAAATTATTCTTTGTAGAGTAAAGATGGATAATGTAAAACTTTTTTCAGCTTGTTGCAGTACAGACGTCATCGCAGCTTTGACATCATTACCAGTTTTTCTTTTTATCTCGGAACAGTCAACGCATACTTGGAGAAAACATCAATGACAGTGAGCATGTATTTGTATCCATTATTCTTGCGAACGTATGGCTGCATCTCCACCAAATCAGCTTGCCAATTCTCATCCAAGCCGCGCACATTGAACTTTCGACTCTGATAAATACGAAAACAGGTTTATGAAGGTCTTCTACTAATTTCTCTAGGCTTATTGCACATATAAATTTGTCATTCAGGAAATGACTTTTGTATTAGTGGAGAGACTAAGCATCTGTTTTGCTTTCTTTCAACAGAATAGCTGTTTCAAATTTCTTAATTTTTAAAAATATTGTATATTTGAATGTGGGTAATGTATCATATAACTTCCAACCCTTTTTGAATTTGTTTTTGAATATGCTGTTGGAGAGTTTGTAAATTGATTGCGCCATTCAACTTTTGAGGTAGGCCAACATTGCACAGTCTCCTATTTTTGACATTGTACTATCGGTCAGCAGTAATCTTGTAACTAACCAACACCGGGTGGACCACTACTACTTTTCGGTCAACTGTTTTTCATCCTCATCGCTATCGGCCTCTGCCGATTTAAAAGTGATATCCATTGTTTGTAAGGTATCATTAGGATCGAACTGAGCCGTCTTATCTGCATCATTATCATTTACATGATAATTATCATCAGCATCATAATCATCACTAATGCTTTTATTCATTGATACAGTAGCCTTCTTCCTACTAACCTTCTTACTCATTGTCTCGATCATCAGTTTTTCAAGCGGATCAACAATAGACTTAAACATTTCGTCCAAGTTCTTATCGAACCTATCTTTACCTTGTACTAACAGTCTATGTTTACGTCTGATTGCTTCTCTGGATTTAGCCATTCGACACAGATCAACTTTTTCACATTTAAAGTAAGCCTCTACTGGTATTGACTTCTCGCTCTTTGTGAATAACGAAGACATCATACTTATCCTTCTAACACTCTGAAAACAAATTTTAGAAATGTGTATACGACAAATCAGGAGTCACATGAGCGTCGTAGGTTTCAAATTAATATCATCTTGTCGAAACAGCACTTACGAATTAGCATTATCTCGTACCAGATGTTTTGTAAGGTGTGCATAAGACTAGCACAAGTAGAAATATTTTTGTATCTGCGCATGCAGAAAAAGGCTCTGATATTGTCTTGTTTTTCACTGTCCACATAGTCGAATACGATGATGGAATTGGTAAATGCTTGGTTGGGTGACACTACAGTATCATATTCACTGAATGGAAAGTAATCGATGCCATCTAGCGGTTCTAGTAATTGTTCCAACAATTCGTACTGTGGTTGATTCAGCGATTTAGAGGAGATGTGTAGATTTTCAACTCTCAAGCTATTGGGATGCGTTATAAGTACTACGCAGTTCATACTACAGGTTAAGGTGGAGGTCTAAAAATGTAAGGTAGAAATAAATTAATTTAAAGTTAAATAGTAATATAATGTTTAACATATTTAATATACGTACCTAAACTATTTATTTATTTTATTTTTTTTAACAGTAAATATTTTCCATGAAAACTGTACTTTGTTACATTTGCATAACCTGAAAGACAATTGTATTAGTTAAGTTGTGAAGTACACGTATAAATATAAAAAACTACATCAAATTATAGAAATCATTTGATCTTTAATTCTTTGGAGTAGAATATTTATATGTTAACTATTGAAATAAGTATATTCATGGCTTTCCAGTCCACTCGTACATACTCCGTCAAAGATGTATTATGGTCCATTAAATATAGATTCAACGCCCAAAAAAAAATCGATCGCGCTGATTTTTTCAAACTTAAAGATGTTAATCAACTTCGAATTTCATGAACGCCGTGTTATTTCATTTTTTTGGAGCTCTGAGGCGTCATGTCAAATTTTAAATAGTGACAGCGTTATTCCGAAAATTCAAAATCACCTTATCTTAACGTTCTTCTTTCAAAATGTACAGAATTGTATCAACTTTCACCTGGTTTGCTTAAAATTCAAATTGCTTGGAAATTTTCTGAGATACATGGGAAAAACAGAAAAAAGTCGTTTTTTTCAAAATCGATTTTTTTTCAAATTTGAATACGTTTTTCAAGGCAAAATAAGCTATTGTTAGTTAAGTAGCAATATGACATCTGGCTCCGTTCTGGAGATACGGCTTCGTAAAGACAATGGCTATTTCTACACCTGTAAGCCGGCTATTTAACACGGGTAAATCATTTCTTAACGTAGAAATGAGTAAAAGAATCGATATAAATCAACATTCAATATAAATAGAAGGGAAATGAAGTATATTTGAGTATATGAGGCATTACACGTGAAATGTCCAGCGGCCCAAAATAAGCGCGAAATAAGGTACTTTTAAACTCGCGTAAAAAGAAGGGCATGGTTTTTGTAGATTTTGAGACGAGCTTTCCAATGGTACATTTCATTTTCCGGAATTTTCCCATTATCACGGTGAAAATTCAAAAAGAAAACTTTTTCTTCATTTTTCTCAAAGATGCACCAATTTTATCTTTTTTTAACCCATTAACGCCGAGGTGATCAGAATTTTTACTAACTCTTCAACGTGTTTATTTATTATGTTATCGTACCAAAAAAATAATGCAATACCTCTATCCCTACGCGAAATTTGATGCTCTTTCAGAACCTGAGCTCGAAATTTCGATTAGACACCGAGAGAAAAAAATATGGCCGATTGAAACGTGAAAAACGTGAAAATTTTCGAAAAAAAATTCTGTTTGCATTTTTTTTCACAATAATACCGCAAAGGTATCAACTTTTTACTATGATCAGAGGTGATCATGGCACTCGAACATTAAGAGGAATTTTTTTCAGAAAAATTCATCGACGTGTTTTTTCAAAAAGGCGGCGAGAATGAAAAAATTTTATAAAAATTTTAATCTATCATTTTCTTAAAAACTATGAACTTCAGAAAAAAATTTCTAAGAACAAAAATGTCTTAAAATTAGTCAAAGAACACTCTAAAATTTTTTCAGAATTTTTGGAGACAATTTTTGATTTTCGAAAATTTAAAAAAATTCAATTTTCAAAAATACCTAAAAATTTTTTGAAAAAATTTGAGAGTGTTCTTTAACTAATTTTAAGACTTTTTTGTTCTTAAAAATTTTTTCATAAAGTCTATAGGTTTAGAGATAAAAATTTTTCTTGAATGGTACATAAAATTTTGTTTCTATCTACCACTACAAAATTCACGAACAAACTCGTACATCCTTTCACTAGTGCATGGACACATATGTATACAATTTGTACATGAATTATAAGTAAAGCATTTAATAAAAATATTGGTTTTCACTTTTTCAATACATTTGTTATGTCACGAAAACGTTCAAAATCTTCTGCTTCGTCGCATGCAGAGTATGAATCAGATTATTCGGATAGTGATTCCGACGAAAACATATTGATACCGAATGCAGACAATTCAGGCTCCGATTATTCTGATTCCGATTGTGATTCGATATCTGATTCAGATTCTGAACATGAATTCACAATACCGAATATTACTTATAAAAAAGCTTGTGCTACTTATTCTGAAAACTTAGATAAACTTGAAAAAAATCACGAATTCATTTGGATCGATGGCGAGAAGTCATATTCAAATACTTGTGAAGAAACAATATTATTATCTGAAGCTGCAAAAAAGAATATACAGGCG
>UELU01111091.1:0-25527 GCA_900490025.1 Megastigmus dorsalis
ACACTGAGGGAAGGTCATTTATAAAAACAATAAAAAAAAGAGGGCCAAGAACACTGCCCTGCGGAACGCCCGCCATGACCCTTAACTACTCAGAAGTTGAGCCACCCGTGCCCACTACCGCTTGGAGCCTGTCATGCAAGTAGGCATAAAACCACGCGAGAGCCGCGTCCGAGCACATCATACGCTACAGCTTTTGAAGAAGAAGACCATGGGGGACCATATCGAACGCCTTGGAGAAATCGAATAGAACAAGCGCAGTTATCATGCGCTTGTCTATTGCTCTCCTAACGTCGTCAAGGACCCCCAGGAGCGCTGTTTGGATGCTATGGCCTTGGCGGAAGCCGGACTGTCGCGGGTCGAGGAGACCAGACGGCCGGAGGTTGCGTGAGAGCTGTGAGTCGGCGACACGCTCAAGAGCTTTTGATATTTCGCAAAGCATTGCTATGGGGCGTGTGTCCGACATCGACTCCATTGCGGCCTTTTTCGCGAGAGGCGTGAGGAATGCTCGCCGCCACTGCGTTGGAAAAGAATAAGTAGTAAGAGAAGTATTAAAAATAGAGGTGATGGGTGCAGCGAGAGAGGGAGTCACTAACTTGAGCATCTCGGCAGAGATGCCATCTGGACCAGTTGCCCTTGACGATGAGCTGCTTATGGCTCGAAGGACGCGTTCTTGAGAGACTGGTAGAAAGGAGAAATATTGGTCATCTGCGTATGAGCCTTCGCGAGGAGATTCGATGAATGCATTGAATTGAGTAGGCGTGAAGGGTGCTAAATGCGCAGTTACGCTCGCGTAGTGCCTATTTAGGTCCGCGCACGTGAAGTGATTAAATGGTGACGCGAGAGAGAGAGAGAGAGAGAGAGTAGAGTAGAATAAACTTTATTTGGGGCCTTGGGGTATAACCCTATCTGGCCCATACAGACTATACAAAGCAATATAAATAATAACATAATAGAAATGTACAAAGTAAACGCAAATGATTTACATATTCTAAAATAACAATTATATAAAATAGTAAAGAATTAAAACATAACTAAACAACAACAAGAAATAATAACAGAATAATCGCAGTATACACAGTATAAATTCCAATGTTTAAACACACACATGCAATAATGTCAGACATCACGAGCTTCCCAATCTTGCAAATCGTGTTTGAGGAGCTTATTATAGAGGGCATTTTTAAAGCTATGCAGCAAGGAAGGTGAAAAAGTTTGGGGGGAGTGGGAAGCGCGTTAAAGAGGTCAGACGCCGTGACTACGAAAGAGCCCTTCATGGCCGAAGTTCGTATAGGTTCGTATGTAAAGGTTCTCGATGGGAGACGTGACGATGCTCGAACAAAAGTGTCGACGCCGATCGGATCGAAGCGATCGTACAAATAGCGAGGATTCTGATGGGCGACAGTGTTAAAAGCGAGGGTACCAATGAAGTACTCTCGCCGGCGCTTGAAGGAGAGCCAGCCAAGGGAGATTCGATGGGGGGTGACATGCTCGCGCCAACCTATATTCCCAACGAGGAAGCGCACCCAGGCGTTTTGCAGAACCTGAAGGTCTTTATTACGGGTCTTATCTGTGTCGTGGTAAAGTACACACATATAGTCAAGATGAGACAGGACAAGGCTCTCAGCTAGCTCCTTGCGTAGGCTTCTCGAGAGTGAACGACTGTGTTGCCGCAAATTTCGCAGGGCGAAATTGGCTCGTCGAATAACTCCAGCAATGTGTCTCGACCAGTTAAGGATAGGCGTGATGAGAAGACCTAGAGTTTTGAATTCACGCTCATATGGTAAGAAGACATCACCGACTCTAACTTTAGGGATTACGTCAAGGTTGAAAGACGAGATATAGGCCGCACTACCAAGTAACATGACTTTAGTCTTGTCCACATCGAGTAGCAATCCATTTTTAGTTGCTCACCATACGACTGCATCAGCATCAAGACCAAGGAGCTCAACACCCCTTCCAAGTTCAGAGGGAAGGATAGAGAGATAAAGATGTGTGTCATCCGCGTAAATCATATGCTGAGAACTGCGAAGTACAGCTGGAAGATCATCAATGAAGATGGCAAACAAGAGTGGCCCCAGTACACTTCCCTGAGGCACACCAGCATTAACTTAGATCCA
This sequence comes from Megastigmus dorsalis, assembly GCA_900490025.1. Lineage (NCBI taxonomy): Eukaryota > Metazoa > Arthropoda > Insecta > Hymenoptera > Megastigmidae > Megastigmus > Megastigmus dorsalis. The sequence goes on from UELU01111091.1 coordinate 2,118, forward strand.
TTCAGAATGGTTTCCAGTCTCGTCCCAAACAGCCTGCCTCCTGTCAGAGAGATACGAGAAGAGCAATTTGATAAACTTATCTCAGCAATTCAGAGCACGAAGCTTGAAAAGCAGGCGGGCATCCGGCACAGTGTCAAATGCCTTGGAAAAATCCAGAAAAAGAATAAGAGTGACCATTCTTTTATCGATAGCTCTCCTGACGCCGTCGAGCACTCCAATCTGGGCGGTTTGAGTACTGTGACCTCGTCTAAATCCAGTCTGCCTGGGATCAAGCAAATTATGTGGTGTAAGGTGATCCGTCAGCTGATCGTAGACGACTCTCTCGAAAATCTTAGATACTGCCGGGAGCAGTGCGATGGGGCGAGTGTCAGACATAGTTAAAATTTTTGAAGATTTAGCGAGAGAACAGAGTGGAGCGTCCTTCCATGAGCTAGGGTAAGTGGCTTCATAGATACACCTGTTGACTAGTTGCGCAATATGCTGAAGTCTACAGATCCAGCGGCAGCTATCATCTTTAGGGATACACCATCGATGCCCAGTGTACCAGATTGCGAGGCGAGAACAAGCTTACGAATACATCCCTCGTTGACTGGTTTCAGATCGAAAATCGGTGGATGGTTATCACCAGGCAGTGACAAGGGAGTCCCAAGGATATCCGCAAGATCGCCGTCCGTAAGTGGTGACGAATTACGAGCAACACTGCCCTAGTGCGCATTGAGGTCAGTGGCAGAAAAGTGAGCAAGCGGCGATTCCTTCTCGGCCATGCGAATACCCATTTTTCGCAACTCTTTCCATTTCGCCGCCTGAGATTGAGTTGCATTGAGGCGCGCACTGTAGTATGCATTTTTAGCTGAGGCTAGAAGATTCGGTACTCTGGACCGCAGATCTTGATACGCATGTATGTCAACCTCGCTGCCTGAACGTATGGCACGCTTGTATGGCTTGTCCCGTGATTTCATGAGCTGACGAGCCTCCCCCGTCACCCAGGGACCACGCTTGGGAATGATATTGATTGTTTTCACTGGGGCGATCTCATCAAAACCCACACGTATTGCCTCGGCCAGTCTGTTTGCGTAGTCGCTAACTGATGAGGGGAGCATGGATGGAAGGTCATTAAGCAGACCAGCGATGCGATCGGTAAGGGCACTCTTATCAACATTTTTGAGGGAGCGGGAGCACAGCTTCAAAGGTAGGCGTGGACCGGGGCAAATATCGAGCTTAATCTGTATCAAGTCGTGTCCCGCGATGACAGGAGTATCGGTTTTTCGGTAGTCGAGAACTCTGGAAAGGTCGTGGTCTAGCACCCCTATTAATTTAAATAAAAATTTGGCGGATCTTCGAGGGATTTTAGTGCTGAGCGGGAACGAGAGAAAGGTCGGAAGGATTCTTCCCGGAATCCTTACCCACCCAAGTACCGTGTCACAATCTATATCTGTGTACAATAATTTACAACGTTTATCAAATCTTCACTTCATATAATCGTACTGAAAATCATACACTAATGTCTTGGATAAATCTAACACACATAATCCTACATAAATAGGCTTGTTTAAGTATACTTCTGTTTTTAACAGTTCTATGACCACAAGATTTTCATCCAGAACAGTTCTGCTGTGAAAATTTGGATGAGCAATAAAAGTTTCCGCACCATATCGTCCACCCCATTTAGTTAAAAGTTTAATATTAGTTCTTTTTCTTACATTTTCCATGGTTTTACCAAACATAGCGTTATTCATTAAGATTCTTTTCGAACTCGTTTTTAGCGGTTTGCCTCATCCTGCTGTTCAAATCGATATATTCTTTTAGTGATGGTCTTTGATTAAATTTCAAAGCTCTGTGAATTCGTTTGCATTGTATCCCATTTTTAAGAGCTTTTTTAAAGTTCCTTTAGTGCAGGACATACCTTTCCTTTGAGCATAGTGTAGTCAAAAGCTTTGACTGGGATGAACCTGGAGGTGTCATATGTTCCGGACAGAATGGTAAATCTTTATGCAGTTCGTGAAGATCTTTTGAATATTCTAGATCTACTTCTAGAATATAGCCCACAGGGGAATCATTGGGAATGTTGAAATTTACTTTATCAGCATCAACCCATTCGAAGCCTCCGTAGGGCAGCGCTTGAATCATTGCCCAACCGTAGAGATTATTCACATCATAATACATGAAATACTTTGATTTTTTTTCGTTGTACATATTAGACACGTATTTATTATTAACTTGAGCATATCGATTGGAGCATTGGCTTATCCCTCCTCTTATTCCCCGCTCAATAAACATAACTTGGTCTATATCAGTCAATAATTCTAAGTTAATTTTTATATCAGTTAATTTTCAATATATCTATATCAGTCAATAATTCTAAGTTAATTTTTAACTTCAGCATCGCATCCCAGGTAAGACCAGTGGCTGTGTAATAATGCGCCGGATTTAGACCGTAAGCTTTTATACAACCCCTGCGAAAATTCTCGAAAACGTCAGTCAAAGTAGAACGTCCGTCTTTAAGTATCGATCCGAATACTGACCTGAAATCAAAACATTTAATTTGAATATGAATTATTTTAAGTAAGCACTCGTTAAGCTTAAACAAATCAATATACTAACCTAAACTGGAAATATTGAATATATTCCAAACGTTCATTGCATGTTGATAATCTTCATTAGATATATCACTCTTGTTTAAACTACTGTGAAATTGTTTCTTAGATAGTAGCTCAGGCTTGTACAGCTTTTCTTCAGAGTTCAAATAATCGTAGGGAAAAACTCCTTTTCTTTTTAATAGCTGAAATTTTTCCTCAAATAATGGTCCATATTTTGCATCCTGCGAGAATTCATATCGCAAAATATTGAGTTCTTCTAAGTAGGATGATAATTTATCCAGAGATGATGACATGAGTCGTAAAGAGTCATTAAACCTTAAATTAATGTCGCTATCATCAATATACTTCGTAAATGATATAAAGCGTTCCTTATTCATTGGTAGTAAATTCACTCTTCCTGGAAAATCTTTAGCTGTATCTTTAACCAAAAAGTGTGAGTCATACCCAGAGAAATTGTGCAAAATTATATAAATAATTCGAGAGTCCTGATAATTGATATTGCAATATGTATGAGCAGCCCCACGATATCTGAAAATAAAATATCAGTTATTAGTTATAATAGAGTATTAATTATCAACTGTTAAATAGTCATCTGTGCACAGCAAATGTATTCTTACGTGCCAGTGAGGTGACAGTGATCTCGTACACGCTTGTCCCCCAAATATTTATCGCAGATATGATAGACTGTGCTATTTTGGAATGATAATTCTTGATCTGACGTGGGGGTATTCACTGGAATTGGAATTGTATTAGCAAAAATTGCTTCAAGTGTTCTAGCCAAGCCCAATTATTCTTGAGCGAACCATTTAGCGAGATCAGGCCCTCTATAACTATGGTAGTATAAAAGAGAGTCATCGTAGCTGTACTTTAGATAGTATCCTATACTGAAGGCCTCATGGTTAAGCAAACACTCAAAGTCTGCGTAAACAGCAAATGACACTTTTTCTCTATTATTAATGTTTTCAAATTTCAGAATCTTGTTTTCTACATTCGGTAAATCCACTCGGCACTTGTTGATTCCCGAGCAGTCTTGTTCATGCAACTCCAATTTAGATTCACTATGAAAATAGTGTAAGCAGCAATTACAGATATATTTCTTGACTTTACATTTTGAAACTTGACTGGACACCAGACGAGATAAGTCTTTGATCCAAACATAATGATATATAAGCTCTTCTCCGCCGCTCTCATCCTTCTCCTCGTCCTCCTGATGTTATATGAAGTGGTGCAACTTTGAATTTTCCAGTACTTTTATTCAAAAAGTAAACATTAATAGAAATATTATTTTGTTTTTAAAATTTTAATACTTGTTTTGGTAAGTCTGGAAACTGAATTCCAGTACAATCTAATTCATTTTCATATTTCTTATATTCCGATACACGGTTTGGATTACGCGTTGGGTCTAATGCAGATAAGATTGCCCATTTGAAACACTCATTATCATTATTTTTCACATTAATACATGCATGTTTCTTTTTCATCTGCTCTGGTAATTCCATGTATGAGCTTCCCCGCATTGGGTTATATTTATTAATATGCACACATAGATTCAAAATTGTATGTAATGACCAGCCCAAGTCTCGGTCTTGAATCTCCTCCATCTCTTTTTGAATAGGCTGTTGAATATTTACAGCGAACCACTGCCTCAAGACAGTCGTCTGCATAATAGTTTTTGTATTAAAATACTTTATTTCAATGATTTTTTCATTAGTCTTTTTTATAACATATTTAGCAGCCAGCACTGTATAAACTTTTAATACCTCTTCTTTCTTTAGAGCATTTTAAATTCTAGGTTTAAAGAGTTCTTTCGCATCTTTCATAAACGTAATAATATCCAAATTTTTTAAGTTTATAATCGCACCTGATCTAATGCGATTAACAAAAGCAGAATCCAAGTCTTCCCATTTCACTCGCTCACTTCGTTTTTCATGTTTAGACACTCCTTCACCTCTTTTCAGTAAGCATTTCAATTTATATACAACTCCCTTGACCAGCGGAGATATAAATTTTTGTTTTTCCGAAACTGTCGTATTGTATTTACGTAGAAGTGACCTTATAAGTCTCAGATTTTAATGACCTAACTTAATCCACTCGTAAACTTTTTCGCACAGAATTTTTTTACATGCTAGAAGTCTATAGGCCTCTTGCATAATATTCACAATCCTTTTGAAATCGTAGGCAGACATGGTTGTAGTCTCTGTAAAATCTAACTGCGAATGAAGAAGGGCGCTAGCTGCCTCCCTCTTAAGTGTTTTCCCTTAAGATACCACCCCTGTCCAAAACTTGGTGCAGGCAGTGTGTTAACCCAGCTTGGGAGAGAGGTAGAGAGAGAGAGAGTTGGTGGTCCATCTGTCCATTCGACACTTTTTTTCGTGTGCTACAGAGCGAGAGAGAGAGAGCGCTGGTGTCGAGTCGACAGCTGCACTGTGTTCACGTTGAGACACGTTGACGCGTGCTATACCAACACGATTCGTTTCTCAGCTTTTCACCCGCATCTCTTTCTCGATTCGATACTTTTTGCGTGACTATAGCAAACGGTTAACGCGACCGTACACTGTTTTGCCTATGTGAAGTAAGCGAAAGAGAGATATAAAAGCACACACACGTACTCATAATAAAGTAGAAAACCCTGCAGCTTTGCAAATTTCGGCGGCGGCTGCGGCGGCGCGGTGGTGGGCGGGGGCGGCGCGATCCGCACACACACAGTTTTGCTTATTCGCGTGTGTGGCGTGCCGGCGCGTCGCGGTTATTAGCTGATTTTACCACCGCGGTAATTAGCGATATCCCCGGCATACGCGCAAACCAGCCAATTAACCCTTTGAGGGGCGGGAGACCATTTAGGGGCACCCTAAATTTTTTTAGTTTTTCGCTTGTAGGATGAATATTTTGAACTCAGGATCACTCTATTTTTTTCTAATGGAGTCCTGAATGACTGTGGAATGAGTTCCTAGACTCAAAAGATTGATTATCACTTTATATAATTAGTTATTAACAATCAACAACAAAAAGAGAAGACTTTTCAAATTAAATTGGGGTGTGAACTCATTATATCAGGCAATTGACTGATATTCAGTGCACGAAGGTTTTCGAGGTTGCTGAATACGAATCCGATCTCAGATTTTAAAAATTCAAAATGGCGGATCCGATATGGCGGACAAAATTTTAAAAAATATGGCAGATCTATACAAAACTTTGTATACAGGGGTTTTGAGGATCGCTGATCACGAATATTTAATCAAAGTTTCTAAATTCAAAATAGCGGATCCAGTAAGGCATCTTTTCATATAAAATATTTCCAAAATCAACGGTTTCAGGTAAAATGATTTACTTATAGATTGGAGGATCTGATAAGGAACTAAGCCTAGGTCTTGAAAAATAAAAAATAGCGGATTTTTTACATTCACGTTCGACCGGATATCAAATCTCATCCCATACCTCTTAAAATAAACTATAATTGTAGGGTAGTGTTATCAAAGTTTTTTCTTAGTCACTAGTCACACTCTCCTAAAAAGATTTAGTAAATATTGCACTCTTTTTGTAATAGCTACGTATAGATATTGCCTTTTAAGTTTTTCGAAATATCGAAATGTGTCAGGGATCCCTGTACGAAAAAAATCGATATTTTAGATATTTCAGAATGAGGGTATTGTCGAGAAAGCATTAAATATCCGTAAATTTGAAATTTTGACCGTGTTAGAGATCACGTCTGAGTGGCAGGCTAATGGTCAAAATAGTATCATTATAATTTTTATTTGAAAAAGAAAACCAAGATGAGTGATTCTGAAGAAGAATATGAAGGAGATGAAATTCCATCTGGCAACGAATCTGTAGATGGTAATGACAGTAGTGACGATGAAAATCTTGATTCGAATGTTGGTTCTAAAGTTAAATAACCTATACATAAGTTGGACGATGCCGGTCAAGAGGTTCTCTTTTTTGCTCAACAATTTCCATTTGAATGATCAACGTAGAGAACCAAGGAAAGGAGACGCTAATTATACAAAATAAGACCGTTTATCGATAACATTTCTGAAACATACCTGCATTATTATGATCCAACAAGAGAGCAATCCATAGATGAGAGCATGGTCAAAGGTAGAAATAGCATGAAACAATATATGCCTCAGAAACCTATAAAACGAGGATACAAGATTTGGGTAAGATCGGACATGAATAGTTTCGCATGCGAATTCCAAATTCATACTGCAAACATTGGCAATACTGCTGAAAAAAATTTATGAGAAATGGTTATAAAAGATTTATCTCAAACTCTAAAAAATAAAAATTACCATATCTATTTCGATAATTACTTTACTAGTTCGGAAAGGAAGGAAAGACCTTCGGAAAAATCAAGAAAAGGATAAAGATATGAGTATGGGAGAAAGCGAATACCGGACGTCAGATGATAGTATCAGATGGTTGAAATAGATGGACAAAAGGCCAGTTCAGTTTTTATTAAATTTTCATGATCCATCTGATATATCGGAGGTAGAAAGAAGACAAAAAGATGGTTCACTAAAAACTATAGCTTGTCCTCAGATGGCGAAAGATTATAATGCTCATATGGGATGTGTTGACACGTCAGATCAAATGAAATCATTTTATGAAATAAGTAGGAAAAGCAAGAAATGGTGGCACCGATTAGTCTGGCACTTTATACACGCGACTCTAGTAAATTCTTTCATAATTTACAAATTACTCAATCCTGATACAAATACAAACTGAAAGAATTTCGTCTATCGGCTGCAGATGAGCTGATAGAAACTAACATCAGTAAAAAACGTGGAAAACAATGTGCAACTTCACTCAATATTTCTTCATCAAAAAAAGTTAAAACTCCTGAAAGTGTAAGAACATCAGTTGAAAAACATATACCAGGAGTTCATGAGGATAATAGGAAAAAATTATTTCTTTGTAGTGCTAAGATCAATCGAGTTCGATCACAATTTTATTGTACAACATGTAATGTTACATGCATCAATGCAAAGAGTAACTGTTTTGCTAAATACCATGAAGAAATATTTTACTGCAATGTGTAATTCGATGAAAACAAAGTTTGTTCAAAAGACAAAGCAAATCAGTTACCAATGACCAATTACCAAATCAACCGCGGTGATAAGCTAATTACCCGCGGTCAACAACTTTAGCGAATGACCTTTCGGAATACCTGACCAGGTCGACTAAAGCTCGGCTGGTGAGCTTGCAGTAGAGAGGGGGGACGCCGCCTCCTGGGGAGAACCCTCGGGGACGTGAGACAGAACCCTCATTGCTTATCTACTTAGACTGACAGCAGTGATTCGTGATTATTTGATATACACAGGTAAGAAAATGAATCAGAGTTGAGTGCATTGGTCAGATGGCCACGCATAGCTGACTTCTTTTAATGGACGTAGGATTGCGGACGGGAGCCACGGGCTTTAACCGGACTCTTACAGCTTTCGTTATTTGCCGCTCATTGGTGGTAACTAGGCGAATCAAAGTCGAGAAGATAGATCTCGCTGTCGAAGCGAGGTAGAGCCTATGACTCGTGAAAAATTACGAGCAGCGGAGCGCAAACTTTGTTGGCACTTCTCTCGATTATGCACGTTATGTAAGAAATTTTAGTGATAGATACAGCTGTAGCTTGAAAAGGAATGAATTGGTGTAGTCGATAATTTCAAAGAAAAGTATACGATTCTTACCTTAACCCATTAACGCCCAAATGTCCATTATTTATGGTTAGTCGAGCAGCTAAGAGTTAACGTCTGCAGCAGTAGCACGCCCGGCGCGACGCGACTGGTCGAGCGCCTTGTGTTTATTGAATGATATCTCGATAAAATCAAAAAACCCCTTTCCAGAAAATAGCTATATCGACGTAAAATTTCCTCCTCTTTCGATCTAGCAGGTCAAAAAAAATATTAAAAGTGCATTTTTTGAGATATAGTACATTTTATATTTTTTCAATGTCAAATTAAGCAAGTTTTACAAATCTGATAAGGCCACCGGAAAGGAGGTGCATTTTAGCCCTTTAAACATGAGCTGAAAACAGCACGATTATGCGCTCCAGCGCCGCGCTTGGAGAGTTGACGTGAAACGCCTCATAAGTAGGTATTACTTTCCCAACTATATGTATAAACTTTCGATCAACCAAAATTATTCGCATTCCGCATATATCGTGGACCAAAAAGCACTTATTAACATATCTTCCATATAAAAGGGTGACATCTCAGAAATGCGTTTAGAATGGCAACAACTCAGAATGGCGTTCAAAAGGATGACATTTCAGAATCGTGTTTAAAAAGGTGATATCTAACAAATGTTTTCTCTTGACTTTAAAAGGTAATTTTTGTTTGAAATTGTTACATTCAAATTTTGGCGGTAATTCAAATTCGATTTTATACACGGAGAAAAATCTTCGATGAAAAATTACTATACTTTTCACCAATCAGGGGACAAACTTGGCAGCTGAGGCAAATTTAATGTATTAATATGAAAATTTAATACATATTGGTGATATTATATTAAAAAATGCTATATAGTATAGTAAAAATTCAAGACGTTTTTTTTTGGTATGCGGTATAGTAAAATATATGCAAGTAATTTAACAAATATTATGGGAACAACGAAGCTCGCAACGGAAGGATCACCAGGACCATTTCAGGTCGCGAAAACACGTGCAGCTCGCTCGGCGTACTCTAAACTCTATACTTTACCGCTGGGAGGCGTCTCTTAAAGTCATGTTGGAAGTGGTTAAAATTACTGACGATTTATCTATAAGAGAGTTTTAGATCTTTGCATACAAATTGTAACGGCGCAGTCTTGTCCTCTTTTATAATTGAGTGATCAATTTGCTGTATTGCATCAAAAGTGTTAAAATAATGCATAACAAGCTTTGTCGGAGCGTAATGCCTATCAAGTTGTCTGTGAATTTGTAAATTGTACTATATCAGAGAAGGCATACTGCTTTCTGATATGACAAATTGCTTGATGCTGTTTGGCAAGATTATCTCGAGATATACTACTCTCAATAATCGTCCAACATTACGATTAACTATATATCTATCGAATCACACACCTTGATGATTTGATTTAATTAGTTAAATCTGTAAAAGATTGCCGAAAAAGAAAAATCCAATAAAGTAAATCAATGTGATTTATTAATTAATTCTAATTATTGTTAATTATTCGTTTCCCCTTGTTTAGTTAATTATATAAAGAATAGAAATATAATACAGGTTACAACTATTATGTAGAATCGCACCACAATTGTAAAAACTGCGAGAATTGTAAGTTTATACGCGCTATTAAATAATTTAATTGTATGCGAAAGATAAAATGTATCGTGCGAAATTCCTGCGATGTTTACTTTTATTGTCTGATAGCGTATGTTGGCGAAAAGAAAAACAAAGAGTAAATCGAGCGATTGAAGGGGCAAGGGAGAAAACGAGACAGTTGGACTCGCTCAAAAATAAATTCCTGCGAAGAAAATATAGGAAAAATATTCACGGGCATCGAAAGGGAAAATTTCGCGACCATATAAATTATCACCGAATCTTCAACCGTACCGTGGTCCATCATGGGTGAACAGCCGCCTGAGTGGCTTACGACGTGGGCATCCGAGCTAACCACATATCTCAGCTGTTCTCTCACTAGTACCATCACTGCTAGTATACAGCGAGAGATATCAGAATTGAGAACACAACTTCGCAGCGACATAAACGAGACTCGTGCGGAGGTTGCTACGCTTGCGTCGCGAGTGCAAGCTCTCGAAAAAGCGGAGGCATCACGTGCTGCCAATGGTCCTCGTTGCAACTAATTATAAGAGGATAAACTCGAGGTTTTAATCACGGGAATTCCGCGTGAGGTTACGCTGGATAATGCCTCTATAGTGTCTCGTCTTCTTGCTGCATTACAGCTGCGACTGCTCCTGGGCTCCATCATCAATACGCGCGAGAGGCTGCCGACAAGCTCGGCGGCGACGGGCGCAGCTTCTTCCAGTCAGGCCGTGACTCACCCACACGCAAGGGGTATAGTCCTGCGCTTCTCCAGCGCCGATGCGCGTAACACTTTTATTGCACAGGCTCCTAAACTGAGGGGCCACGGCTACGCTGAATTGTTCGGTGAGGGTGGAGGTTCGCCACTTTACCTGCGCGCACTATGGCCAAAGCGCATCCTCACACTGCTAGGAAAGGCCTACAAGACGCAAAAAAGGCTTAATTACGCCAGGCCGATAGTCCGTAATATGACTGTGTGCATGCGAGTCACAGCAAGTGGTCCACTCACACCCATCCATAGCGAAGCTGATCTAGCCGGACTTCCCCCGGCCCCGCGCCCTGTATGAGGCATCCCGAATCTGCCCCGCATTGCACACATAACACACACCTGTAATAGTCGGCCACCGCCAAACGCAACATTTTTAAAGACACGTTTCTCAGCGACCTTGATGCCGACCCCATACTAGGGCTACCAAATTTCAATTTCTTTGGGCATGATAGAGTTGCAAAGGAGGGGGAAAGCATTGCCGTGTACGTGCGCGTTTACTTCACCGTTAAGGTGATGGCAACCTCCGAGAGTTGTTTTCTTAATGCACCCGAGTTCCGCATCTTATTGTTAGAAGTCAAAACGGGAAGCAGCCTTCTACTCTTATCGGTGGTGTACAGACGCCCACACGCTTCATATCCCGAGCTGTTTTTCGAAGCTCTCTCAGATTTTCTGTCATACTACACCAACGTCGTAGTAACGGGCGACTTTAATATTATCATGGCAATAACAAACGCAGCTTCAAACAATCTCTCCATGTATATTCAAAATAACTCGCTGCACTTAGTCCCCTCCGAGCCGACACATTATGCCATACAACTACATCACCAATCGCACACATGGCTAGATCTATTTTTAACCAATGACGCTAGTTCTGTCTTATCGTACCACAAATATTAGTCTGCATTCATCGCCGACCACGACATCATTAACATTCGCTACATATTTTTTACACCTCCACACACACACAAAATTATCCGGTCGACATCGCTGAAATGCCTGCACCCGGAGACACTAACTCAAACGATAAAATCCAAATTCAATGACATATTCGCGGCAGATTCAAACAGCTCAAAGACAATCGACATGTCTCATGCACTGCACACGCCCCATTTGGAGGTTCCTCTCTCATTTTTGAACATTAATAATTACGCAGAGCGTCTGTCTGAGACCATCCTCGGAGCTTTCAACAAGGTGGCCCAGCTGAGACAGATCACTCTCTCCTCAGCCCGCAAGCCCTAGATGACAGCTGATATTCGGGATCAAATGAGGGAACGAGACAGGCTCTACCGCATAGCAAGGCGCTCGGACAGGAGCGAAGACTTCCAGCGTTTCAAGGCAGCGCGCAGCCGCATTTCAAACACGCTGAACACGGCAAAAAACAAACGCTTCGCGGACAGGCTCCATAAGGGCTTCGCCACTACAACACGTGTGTCTCCCTTTCTGCATTTCTCACGCAAGTCCCTGAATGCCCACTATGCCAGCATAAACGCGAGAGTTCCCCCTCTCACAGCGGGGGCTTTTGTAGGACTGCTCTCGCTCCCACCCTCATCCCCTCCGAACGCTGGTGGGGTGACCGTTTAGCCTTTTTCTTTCATCCCAGTATCTTGCCGCGAGATCCTACGGGCCATCAACTCTTCCACCTCCAGTGCGACGGGTTCCGACGGAATCCCTGCCGAGATGCTCAAACTCGTCTCCTCGACTCTCGCGATGCTTTTGACCTCAATTTTCAACGCCTCACTTAGATCGTCTACATAACCAACGCTTTGGAAAAGGGCCTTTCTCTCGCCCTATGCGAAGAAGGCAGCGACGACCTCAATGTCGGACACGCGCCTTATAGCTCTGCTAAGTGAACTATTAAAGGCCCTTGAACGCGTCGCGCACCAGCAGCTCTCTCGTCATCTTGAGACATCCGGTGTCTTTAACCCTAGGCAGGCGGGTTTTCGTTGAGGCCATAGCATCCAGACGACTCTTCTGGGGGTCCTTGATGACGTCAGGAGGGCGATAGACGAGCGCGAAATAACTGCTCGGCAAAATACCCTCGGCACAAGTTATGGATGATTGAAAATAACTTTTGAACGAAATAAGCTAACAACTCAAATAAAAATGAAAATGAAAGAAAGTTTTCACTTTTTCCATTGGCTTTTTCATACCAGCCAATAGAAATTTTAAATGCTGAGTTATCTTGATTTGAAGCTACACCTGTTTTTTCGTATATTTTGCTTAATCTGTCATTATCTTAGAATGTAGGGCCCATTTCAAGGACTTATAGGTACTGAGCTTCATTTTTAGGTACAAGAAAACATTTTCTAAAGTTTCAGCCAAATCGTTTTCCCGTACTTCTTGGGTTACCCTTGTTAGTGAAGTTAAGATACTCATCATGATAAGCGTTTGAAAAATAATTCTGATCATTTAGAACAACACAAGTTACACACAAAGCACTATCGTGTGTTACATTGGCTGGCTTAGTTACATATTATACGCGAACTTATAGCCAGTCATGCTTCCCTTACACATATATTATATAACTGCACTGAGCTAAAAAGAGATCCATATCGACTCTCGATCGCGACCTGTCAATGACACTTTCGTCTCACCTGGCCCATTACAGCTGTGTAAAGTATTGCTGGGCGATGATGATCGCGCACGATCGAATTCGATCATGCTAAATCAATATGTTGACTGTATGCAGCAATCACAACGGAGCTCAAAGTTACGTTCACATTTGTAGTGTTGTGATTTTTCGAAGAATCGATGAGCAAACACGACTGAATAATTAAAGATCCGGTACTCTGAAGAGTAAGGCGGAAGGAAGTGGGCAGACTGATTTGATCCTCGGGACGCCACAGATCGTTGACTGCCGTTATAACGCTAAGCGTCATTTTCTGATTGAATTAAGCATCAAGCAACTAAAAGATAAAGTTATATTATATTATATTATATTATATTCGTTGATATCGAAAGACACTCTCCCTCTCACTACTTGAATAAACCAGCGGCATTATCGCAGAAAAATTCAAGAGACGAGGCAACAGCGTATACCGCGTGACACACTTAGCACGCACCACTTTTGACTTAAGTTTATTCGTAACTGGATAGAAAAATAAAAGTGCAGAATGTCTCATTCGACGTTAAGTTGCGATAAGAATTCAATGGTATAGCCAGAATTAATGTATAATTTTTGGTCCAAAAGATAAAAAATTTATTTTCCGAAATAAATGTTTTCTTCGAATATTTCTGCCATATTCTTGTAGACGGGATAAAAATAAGTTGAAATAGTCGTTTTTGTCCATACCTTTGTCCATACTTTTACGCATACTTTCTGCCATACCTTTGTCCATACTTTTAAGCATACTTTCTGACATTCGTACATTCATACATACATACATCTGTGTAGAGCTAAGAGTCTGTCTATACGGCAACCTACGGCTCTCAGTCCTCATATATGAACACTGCAGGAAGATATATATCCGAATTGAAAAAAATTCAAATTATTATAAATAAAGTATCCATATGAACATGCATTATTTAAAAGTGTCAGTAAAAAATACTGCAGTAAATTCTTTAATTTCTATTGTCAATCAAATTTTTTGAAGTCCATAAATCGTAATTTACGAGTTACATATGGATATTCTTGTCCGATTAAGAACACTAAACTAGGGGATTAAGATCTGTTAGTCAAAAATTTAAGAATTTTTCGTTCACTTTTTGGGTTGAAACTCAATCTCGTTGTTAGATTTTCGATTTGTAACTGAAATCCGTGGGTAATAAAGTGCTAAAAATGTTTGTCAGCAATGCTTATGAATATATCAAAATATTATCTCGTATAGAAAGCTAACGGACATTTACAGGGATTTGTAATAGTGAACACAACTTAAACGTCCACGTTGTATTTAAACGTTGAATACAAAACGTTCACCGTAAAAAATTTACAATAGATTTTAAACAATCTAATAAAATATATTTTAATAGAAGTCATATAATCAAAAAAAATAATTAATTAATAATTAGACGCGCATGGTTCGTAAACTGCAATGTTAAGCATCTACACTACTAGTTCGGATATTCCATATTCTATAACCTTCGTAGAGTACATCTTGGTGTATACTTCGCTCGGAGAATCTGAGTTGAATTTTCAAAATATGCAGCAAAATCCTTTTTAATGAGGTTAATTATAAATTCATTAATTATTTTTCCACTTTTGAAAAAATAATTATGTCGGTTCGTACTCTACTTGGTTTTCGAGAAAAAAAAATAATGGAATGCTGAAAATATTCATCTACCGCCATCTATTATCCTCCATCTCAATTTTGTTGGCGATATCAACAAATTGACAAAACAACACTCCGTATAGTCGGTATTCTCCGTAAACTTAAAAACACTTTTTTTCGAGATCATCGGAGACCGGAGTGAAGTTGCCGCACTCCACTTGCCGCTCGGTAACGTGACGACGACGAACCCAACTGGAAGGGTCATTTTAGACCCGTAATTTCGGCAACGACGATGAATAATCAATATTTCTAATATTTATTACGAAAGGATAAAAATATTATCGCTAACCAAAAACGACTATTTCAACTTATTTTTATCCCGTCTACAAGAATATGGCAGAAATATTCGAAGAAAACATTTATTTCGGAAAATAAATTTTTTATCTTTTGAACCAAAAATTATACATTAATTCTGGCTATACCATTGAATTCTTATCGCAACTTAACGTCGAATGAGACATGCTGCACTTTTATTTTTCTATCCAGTTACGAATAAACTTAAGTCAAAAGGGGTGCGTGCTAAGTGTGTCACGCGGTAGAAGAGGATCACCAAGCACCGCGTGAGTGATGCGATTAGATGTGTGTGTGTGTGTGTGGGTGTGTGGAGTGCATGGAAAACTTTAGAATAGGCATATTTCGCGTATCTTACTTTAATAATAAAAATCATTCTTTATTTGAATCAGTGCGAGTTTTCTTTTATTTTGTGATCCTTAATTTTAGCACTCGTGTATATTTTTATTTGGTATAAAGATTTTCATTACAATTGGCACCTAACTCGAGGCATTTTATGAATTATAAGTCTATCACCTAGAATTTAGATTTAAATTAGTGTTTGCGTTTATTAGATTATTCGTGAAGTGACGAATCGACGGGGCTCTTTGCCTAACGTATGGATGATACTACCGGAACGCGGCGTAGAATTTATGTTAGAAAGACTAGCACTAAGAGTAGAAGCATTAGAATTAGAAAATCATATTTTAAAAAATCAAGTAAATGCTTCGAAGCATGCAGCGGAATCGGGATGATGAAATTCATAAAACTTTAGTGCGCGAAATTTCTCTTCCTTTGTTTGAGAGTGAAACTGTGGATAACGCTAGAGAATTTTTACATGATATCGAGCAATATCTTAGAATAAAAGCAATACCGGAGTGTTACCAGGCAAAAATAATATCAAACGCTTTGAAGGGGCGAGCGAGAGTATGGTTCGACGCAGTGAGAAATCAATTAAATAATTTTCAAGAGTTTTACGCTAGATTTAGATTAGAATTCATGTCAGACGAAATGCCAGAGAGAGAGCGAAAGATTTTTGGAAAGAAAATAAATACAATAGCGAAAGCTATGTAAACTACTTTTACACACTTGACGGTGAAACACCAAAATTTGAATCCCTGCTATCTGAATATCAGCGTAATAAGGAAATAGTTAAACAATTTTAGAGGGGCATTCAAATCGTTTGGGTTCTACGGACGAAGCGCAAACAGAGCAACTTCAATGGTTGTGGGTAACAGAGGATACTCATTCCTGAGTACGGAAGCTCATAACTATAGGTATATCCTTCTCTGTATAGCTTAGTAAGTGTATCTTGTATTGATCGGACATCAAGACATAACGAATTAACCACTCAACTCTCTTTAGATCAATTTGAAAATTTTCATAACCGTGCTGACTAGTAGCTTAAGTTTGCACAATGGCATTCAAATCATTCTTCGATCTAGTGAGAATGCTTTGTATTAACGACAATTTTACGATAGTCTTCCGCTAAGCCTAAAATCATACTCAGCGGTATGGGTACATTAAAGTACTAAAGACTTAGACTGAATGATAGTAAACCTTTCATAAAGCTGGTCAGACCATCGTTGTTCCATCTATTGAGTTATATGGCATTCAACTCGTAACGAATTTTGTCGTAACGGATGGTCTTGATATTGATTGGTAAGTAAATAACTTGCGATGGAACCTCGATGATTTTATAGCCTGGTGGTACTGCCGGAAAAAATTCGAGCTTAGTGTGCACCTTTTGACCGTTTATATAAGCACCAGTTGAAATATTACATTTGATGCACAAGGCGTTAACCCAGAGAATCGCTACAGGTAAATCTGAATTATATTCGAAATTGTCACCTGGTATGTGGAGTAAACCCCAGTAGTTTACTCATAGAGTCTGCCGATCGAAAGTCAATTATATGATTACACTTTATAACGCTACGAAAAGTGTTGTTGTCGGGTTTGAGACTAATCGTTATGCCTTTGGATGCGAGGGCTTCCTGAAAATAGCTCTCGATATCTTCAGTCTTGTAACTACCTGTTGGTAAAGTAAGCACTTCTTCACATACGCAGAATCGATTATTACCCTTGTCAATATTAGGTATTGCATTGAAAGTTAAAAGCTCTATAAGATCTAGAGTACAAATTTTGTATGGTGAAAGTTCAATGGAAGGAAAGTATTGTGTTTCTAGCGCAGATAACGTTCCAGACAGACTCAACGTGAATAAATCTCCCATGACGCCTCAAACAAGACTGACCCTCCTCAGCTGCTACATATCCTTATATATTTTTTTTCCACGCAAGAATTGCAGACAAAGATGGCCACAATTGTAGAAACTACAGTCTTGGTATCTTTCATGATTGGACATGACACTCGCAACTCGGAGATAGTTCATAAGCTCTGAAGGTGGCTGTAAATCACCAAAACTATCAAAATACACAATATCTTTATCGCTTTTTCTATAGGCCATCCAGTGAGTGTCAAGTCCACTATCATCAACAAGGTTCACAACGGCCGATTCTCGAAAATGTGGTCCACTCTCTGGTAATCAATTCCGCATAAAAATACCGAGAAAATATGGAATTTTCAAAAGCTTGAAATACTTCAAGAAATCAACGTCTGTCAGTGCTCACATAGACCTAATATTAAGTATAATTCGCCGAGCGCCGAACCATCGAGACGCCGTCCACGCCATAAAAACCCAACGCCTGCCTTACAGACGACTGCGTCAACACAGAACAGCACCTAATGAGTTTGGGAAAACCTGTTAGTCCGTCGAAAACTCTGAAGTCTCGCAATGTCCCACCACTCATCAGAGGGTTGACCAACGAAACTCATCATTACTTCAACCAATCACTATTGACATTTTCCCAACTTGACCTACATACGCCTATACATAAAATTAGAATGGTCATTGCCTTTGAAAGAGCATCACGCTGCAACAGTTAGTAGAGATTCCGGAGCCTGTGTCCGGAACTCGAAATATTCAAACTCAAGAATCTTCAAACTCCGAACTCAGTCAGTTACACTCGAACTTCTAACTCCGTGCTTCTAGCTCCGTACTTCTGACTCGAACTTCTTACTCCGTACTTCTAACTTGAACTTCTAGCTCCGTACTTCTAACTCCATATTCTACAGCAGCCATCTATCCACATCGAAGCCATATTGCTAAATCCGAACGCCGTGCCAGCAACAGTGTTGAAATAATCCGCCGCGCTCACCAATAGACACCCGAATGTATGTCTAAATAATAGTGAAAATTTGTGCAACTGCACATATCTTCTTACTATTCTTTTCACAAACAAATACAACATTTAATTTTTCTTATCCGGGAAAACTTGCGCTTCTCGTGCTAAACCACCTGGAGCAGCTTTTCCAAAATTCCTCCTAGCCAATCATTAGAGGCTGCTTTGTAAGCTTTCTGGGCGATTTTGGGAAACTCTTTGAAATTACAAGGGTTTCTTACTATCTATAAGCCTAGGAAGACTAAGCAGTCCATCCTGTAAATTCTACTTCTCTCCTATAGGAAAAGTACATAGTTTTCTAGGGTCGTCCCGAATTATTAGATTTTCAGATCCAGACTCGAAAAGGCCCAACCGTCGATTCAATTCGACAGGTCGATTCATTTCGATAAGTTACGCGACGTAACAGTCGTTCCGAAATATATTTTATAATCTTGTATAAATGAATTATTTTATTAACCCTTTTTAAAGTTATAGTTTAAAATCGATTATTGCGAGATAATGAATCCGAATCTCAATACTCACGTTGGCGAACTGTTTTATTACAGTTACTTATAAACCTACATGGGTGATAATGAAGAAGGACCATAACAGGCAACACGGAAATATACGAATGTTGGGAAAGGTTTAGAACAAATAGTTAAAATTAATAATGAAAGTATGCGGCCATTGGGATACCTGCTGGCCATCGTCAGTATGATACAAGGCTTTGTAGTGAGTACTTATAAAATTATTCATTAGGCACGACCCCTACACGGTAGTACCTTATATTTTCGTCATCGCAAAAAGTGTCGAATTTCCGAAGTCTCATATTTTAGTACAAAACCATTTTTTTCCATACATCGATGTGTGTGTATGTTATCGAGTTAATGGATTTTTTCTGCCAATTTTAGACGGATCGAGCTGAAACTTTGGGAATTTCCTTATTAACCCTTTTCGTACCCAATGTCATAAAATTCAAGTTGATTATTTGATCGTAAAACTTTTTATGAAAAAGTCTCGGAAAAATATGTTACATAGCGTTTTCGATTTCTCAGAATCTCAGCTTTCGAATGGCTCTATCAGGCTTTACCTAGGATGAAAACTGGTCCCGGTAAGGCCCATTTTTTAAAAAAACTGATCCAATTTTTAAGTCTGTTTTTTAAACTTTTATTTTTGAGGTCGAAAAAATATTCTCTAACCGCTGTATTCGCAATAAAACGTGTTATAGGCATCGAATCTTTCGAACCTATTCGGAATTTTTTTTGAATTTCATACGGCGGATTCAAAATGACGGCCAAAAGCAGTTTTATGCACATTTTTCAAGGAATTCCGAATTAATTTGTAAAAAATGTTTGTAAATAGGTTTTTTATAGTATATTACGCCATTTTGATAGAGCAGCAGCATAATATATGTATTGGATCACATCTTTTATCAAACAGGATCAAATTACTTGAAAAATAGGCGTAAAAACAGAATTTTCTTACGATTTTGGACTATTGTAACGTCAGATAGGACGTTGTCAATTTTAAAAATTTTCTTTTCATTTACTTTAATTTTCTCCAAGCTTGCCACTGTAGCGTCACTGTATTAGGCCTACCATAAAACATAATCCGCATGTGTGCAGAACCATCGAGACGTTTTCACGCCGGGAAAACCAAACAATTAGTCGCGATAACCGCGCACACACTTGGGTCATAAAAATCGACACAGACGCAAGCGATTATCGAAAGCCTATCCAATGTACACATAGACCTAATATTACGCATAATTATCCTCACACCGGAAAACCCATCAGTCCGCAGTAAGTATACGCTGGAACTATAAAACACGGCTCCGAACCTTCGAGACGCCCGCCAAATCATAAAACCCATCAACACCACAACTAAACATAAGAAAAAGAATAGAGTATAGATATTACAAACAAAAACTAATTTCACTTTTTCTTAATAATTACACCTTAAGATAAGCCCAATACGTAACTAAAACTAGTTAAACAATAATTGTACTACATTATTCTAAAATATTATAACTATTCCATTGTATTTACCGTATCATAGCTAAAATATGTCACTAGGTACAAATTAAGATTTATTATAACGTGAAATAATTGTTTATACTATATTTTATAAATAACATTATATTCCTTATACTATCTTATACTAATATAATAAAGAGACAGCGTTTGTTTGTACACGGGACAAAATCTCAAAAACTATTATCCGATTACAAAAAAATTTTGATAAGCTACATTTTTGGCATCGTGGAGTAACTAGGCTAGGTTTTTTATTTATATATATCATAAATAATATATCATACGTTATATACGCGAATCGTAGTCGTGCGGCGGTCGGCCGCCGGAGTACTCACGCAGTCGCGCGCCGCCGTGTAGGAAAGCAGAGTCGTGCGTCTGCCACGAGGTGGCGACGCACAGCTTTTGGCGAACACGTACTTTAACTATTATCGCCGAACATATAAGTAGGAGCGTGAAACACGTTACGGAGCAAACCGTTTTTGAGTAAAATTTTGTGTATTCGATGTATTGAATCTTCCTTAGCGAATATTCTTACTGACGGTTTCGTTTTTGTAAATAATAGGAGCTCCTATTCTATTAAGTAATCTTAATCCTCCTAATTTATAGAATAGTACCAGGTTACAAATCAAAATTATGCGAAATAATATTATAGAAACAACTACTCTCACAGGCCCTCCAAAGGGTGAAATAGCACTAATTCCTCGCATCCCGATGATCCCAACAGAGTTACGCTTCTAATTCAAAAGACTTCAATTTGGCTACAAGAACTCAGCGGCCAACTTTAATTAATCCCGATAAAAAAAAAATACCTTTATAACTGCGTTTTGTTAGTAGCGTTTTCAAAATTATTTAATTTGCCTGCAGCGCCCGCCTGTATTACTAAACAAATAGTCATTAGAAAATATATTAAATTACTTTATTTTTTTATTTTGCTTATTTAGTAGTAATAACTGTTTTTAAATGAAACGTATAAAGAAAAAATTCCTAGATCTCTTGCGCAGGCGCACACATTCGCTTATGAAGCTTAGTGCTCTCATACTCTGTTAACACAATTATTTATTTATTGCTAATATTTATAATAAATGTTAAAACCAAGTACATGTATGTGAAGCGCAGACATTTTGCAAATGTTTTATCATATTTATGTATCTTTAAACCATCTCTAGCGTAAACGCCAGTCGCTTTACTGCGAAACTGAATAGCTACAACTTTTCGATTTTTTTCTGAAAAAACGAAAAACTGCGTGGACAAATAAATAGTTTTACCAACGCTGCTAACAAAACGCAATTTTTTGGTATTTTTTTTATCCCGATCAAGTAACATTGGCCGCTGAGTTCCTCTAGCCCTACAATTTCCTATCAAACCTTCTTTCGCTATTACAATTAACAAGTCACAAAGTGAAACGTTTAAATATGTCGGAATTGATATACGATCAGATGGTTTTTCCCATGGTCAATTATATGGATCGCTCATGGCCTGTTAACTTCAAAAATCAGTTTATTTTATTACCAGAAATTTTATCGATCTATCATTAAAAAAAGACAAAACATTTTTAAACAATTATTATTTTACATCTAGACTCCCACTCATAATCTTTTGACCCCTTCAAACAAAAATTGTATAATATTTAAAGTTTTATATCTCAATGAAAAATCGACGTACAGAAATTTACAACAGGGTTTTAGAAAGGTCTTGAGAATCTCTTTAAAGTGGCATTAGTTTAATTTTAAAATATATTTATTTTAGTTTTTTATGGAGACTTAAAAAGTAAGAAAATTTTTAAAAATTTTTACCTATATTTAATGTTTCGCCAGTTTGAAAGAATTTTTTTTTTTAAGTATTCATACATAAAAATGAAGGTATTTTGTCCCTCTTTCAAATCACGTTATTTTTGCTTACCTACGATTTTTTCATAAATAGTTATAAATAAATTCGTAAAAAATGGATACTTTTCTTCGATGTTGCATACCTCCGGCATTTTTCAGTTTACAAAAAAAATGCTAAATAGAAAAAATGTGTATTTTTTACTGTAGAATATGTTTACAAAGTTTGATGGATTTATATGAAAGTAAATTTTTTTCAATGAAATGTAACAACTACATGACTAAATTTAAGAACTATAAAAATACATCTTTTTTCTGTTGAACACTTTTCTTTAGAACCAATTTCTTCCAAGATAACAGTGGAAAAACCAATTTAAACTGCTTAAATAAGACAAAAACGACCTCTTTTTGGGTATTATCATAAAAAATATTAATTTCTCACAACAGTGTTAAATGTAAAAGTTGTAGGGCACAAAAAAAAAAGCTTTTCTCTATTGAACATTTTTTTCTATGAGCGATTTATTTCAAAATGACAGAGGAAAAACTTTTCTCAGTTGAACATTTTTGCTATAGGAACGATTCATTTCAAGTTAAATGATACTGCATTAAGAAATGAAACAAAAATAAATAATACCGAAGAATCTTGTGATATTACATTACGAGATGTTATTACCCTAGTGGAAATGACTTACGTACTGAACTGTGTCTAACTGTGCAGAAATGTGCCGAAATGTGCCATAAATGTGTCCAGGTATATACAATTGGAACATTTAACACATTTTGGCACATTTTGGCACATTTCGGCACATTTTCGCACAGTTAGGCACAGAAATTATTTTAAGAGTGGTAAATAAGTTTCCTGTGTTTCTGCACATTTTTACACATTTTGGCACATTTTGGCACATTTCGGCACATTTAGACACATTTATGCACATTTATGCACAATTAGGCACATTTGTGCACAGTTTGGCACAGTTGGACTCTACACATTTTGGCACATTTTGGCATGATTCTGTATGAAACTAAATGTGCCATTTTTAGCCGAAAAATATCGTAGTATACTGAAATGTTCCAATTGTGCTCAAATGTGCCATTTTGTGCTCAAATGTGCCGAATTGTGCAAAAATGTGCATAACTGTGCTGAAATGTGCATAACTGTGCTGCAATGTGTGTATAGC
>UELU01111119.1:0-11038 GCA_900490025.1 Megastigmus dorsalis
GATCTAGAGTCCAATGAACAAGCAATGGCAATACTGTTGTTAATTACTTGAAAAAAAGATTACTGGATCGGCATACTGCTCATCATGGAAAATGTAGCAGAAAAGTTATCAAAGGTACTTTTATTACAAATTTCATACAGATAACAATAAAATTCTATCTATTCAAAAATAGGTTCTGAATCCATGTACATTCAAACACATGACCAATATTGTATCCATACAGTACCTAAATGCCTGACGAACTCCCACTTGATCCTGAGTTCTCACGAATCATTTTTTCAATAGAAAAAATACCGAGTGTAAAAATAACAAATATATTTCTAAAAATTTTACGACGAAAACAAAAAAAATTTTGCATTTGAAAATCGCGAAGAATTATCTTTATATCCGCCATATTGGATTCGCCATCTTGAATTTTTCAAAGCTGTCACCATCTTCAGAATCAACGGTGACGAACATATTCAGCACCCTTGAAAACGAAAATTGCGAAAAAGTCATAATTTGTCCATATTGACCTCCGTATTGGCCGCCATTTTGAACCAGACTTGTAAAAATAGACCAGGTGTATACGTTAATATTGAATGTAACTTCCCATAATATTTTTATGGGGAAAACCGCATGAATATTCGATTTGTTATAAGATATACACGAAAACTCCGGATTGCACAAAATTTTATGTCATTTCGGTCATTTTTTAGAGGTTATGGTGATTTGAGGTATGATAAAAAAAATTTCTTTAACTATCATGATCACGATTGATTGCATTTGGAATTCAATCCCAATAACCTGTTATCTCGAAAAAAAATCTTAAAAAAAAAAATTCCGTTTTTTCGCATTTTTTTTCTTTGAATTCGCCATCTTTTTTTTCAGGACTTCCGAAATGCAAATTTGACCCCGTAAATCGAAAGAGCATGCCCAAAAGTAGTTGGAGATGCTACTCTGATAAATATTTACTCGGTTTTTCTTATAAAGTTTGGAGCTCAAAAATCTATGTCAAAATCTGCGTTCTTCGGCGTTAAGGGGGTAATATCCCTATAGGCTGCATTTTCCTATATTCACCTGAAATAAAAAAACCTATGCATTAATTACATTTAATACAATGTCATATATTTGACTATAATTTATGCCAATTTTAACATGAAAAATTAAATAATTCCATCGGAACTTGTTAATATTACTTCAGCAGCATATTCTGGCCACGCGTAGGATCCTGACCAAACCATATTATGGATTTTGCTCTATAATGTCTTAAAATGTCTGTAAAAGACTACTTGAGGACCTAACGTTATTTATATAACCAAGAAATAAGACCCAGAATTTTCTGAAAAAAATATTGATCGGTAAGCAAAAAAAAATTCTTAAATTTCTACTTTTTTTCATATTTACAATGATACTTACATGTTAATTGGCATTTTGGTTAATATAAATAGCGTTAGGTCCTCCAGTATCTTATTACAAACATTTTAAGACCTCATATGTCAAAATCCATCCAATAGTTCCTCCAGGATCCTGCGCGTAGACTCTAAAAACATATAAAGGAGATAAATCAATTTAAAGTTAAATATTAACATGATGCTTAATATATTTAATATACTTACCTAAACTGTTTCTTTATTTTACTCCTTTTAAAAGTAAATGTTTTTCATGAAAAAGGTAATATTGCCGTATTCGCCTAACCTGAAAGACAATTATATCAGGTAAATTAAGAAGTATATGTATACGTATCAAATAATATATAAAATTCTTGTAATTATATAGTTTTAAATTCCTTGAATTATATACTTACATGTTTATTGTTGAAACACACATTTGATATGTCTTGTTTACAGTCCAGTCCAGTATGTGCAGGCAAATATGAGACATAACTTTTTTGCCTGGAAAAAGAAATCACACAAAGAAACACTTTTTTCATATAACACTAGTCACATGTAAAGCAGGAATAATTATCTGATCTCATTGAATTTCTTCATTGAAAATTCATTTATTTTGAATACTTTACATTCATTACGACACTTAAGTATGACATCTGACTTTGCTTCTATAGCAGTCAGCACTCAGCAGACTGTAAGCAACTTGAATCTATAAATCATATGATTGCATGCAATGCAGTATGTATTCGCTCGAGATGCCACCTAGACCCGTCGATATAGCAGACAAAATTGGTTTTTAGGTTCGCAATAATGTGTATTTTAAGAATATATGATTAAAAAAAAATCAATTTTTTCGTCATTTTTAGGGATATTACCCCCTTAAACTTTAATTTTGAACTACACTCGTTCAAATCATCTGTGTCAACATACACAAATACTATTAAACAACAACAAAAATTTTGTCACCCTTCCGTTTCAACAAAATTAATCAACCAATAAGAAAAAGAAATTATATTTTTATTTTTAAAACAAAACAATAAAACTTCATTTCATTCTATTCAAAATTATTTATAACAATTCAGAATTATTATTACTATTCATGATTGTTTTTAGTTATATATTTTAACGTAACACCAATTGTCATATTATTTAAAACCGGAAAGATACACATTATTTCAAACGTCTAAACCTCGTTCGCGAGAGACGCTCGCTACTCGATTTTCGCCTTAATTTTTCGGTTATGATTCGCGTGTCGGAAAAATATAATATTCTATTCTACGTTTTTTCTTATAACGAGCTGTATTAAGAAATACTTCGACTACAAAGTCTCCGCGCTTGTTTATATGCTTATTCTCGCGCAACAGTAAGTCACCGCGCGAGACGTAAACATTGCCTCTCAAGGCACCGAAACTATTCCTAATGTGTCTGAGTGCAACAGACGATCAAAATATAGTATTTCGACGCACACTCACTAAGGCGTTACTTTTAATTTTAAATTTCACTCGCGACATTTATTATTTATTCTATTTCCCTACATTCAATCTGTGGGTTATTTAGTTAAGGGCGCCAATTATGTAACGGGGAATTTATCACCGCTCATAATGAGATTTACCGGGTCTCATCTACACATCTTAATCTGCGGTTAATCGCCTGTGCTGCAGGTAATCTGCGTGCTATGCACAACGAGTGTAGCATGAGATAGTGAATTACGTTGGAGCCGAGTGTTGCTCCGAAACATCGCCCGTCGGCCGATCTGCCTCTCGCCGGTTTCCTAGAAATCGCCAGCACAACACAAGAACGAATACGGAAGTGAAATAAAGCAACACGGCGTAATAAGGATAAAATAAATATATTCAAAAATAAGGACTTGACACTAGTTTTCGCACCTGCGAAGTCGCATTCGTTGCTCGCGGAGAGAGAAAAGGGCGCGAGATTGAAAGAGAGATATGTTAGGACCTAGCACTTACATTGAGTTGCTCGGCCACTTCCAAAAGCGCGGGAACGTCGCCACGCCAGTCCGGTCGCTATCGGCCTCTACTCCCGCCGCTGGTTGCACTACGTGCAGGGAGCTCGTCTGGTGCTGGGCAAAAGATGCCAAAGATGGGTTAAGTAAAAAGTACATATTTTTTATGATCAGAACAAACTCGATACTTCAATGAGATTACCACTTAAGGAACATCAAGCAAACATTGGTTCAGATGAAGAATGTGAGTACGAGTGATCAATATATCACTTTATTTTAAGATGAAAGACAAATTATATAACAAAAAATAATAAATAATTATATTATTAAACCTAAATTATATTAAATTATTTAATAAAGTATTTATTTTAGAAGTAAATACTCATTTTTAAATAAATGTGTATGAAATAATAATGTTTCCTTTATTATTTATACCTTAATGATAAAGCAATTAGAATTTGGGACACAGTCTGATTAGGAATTGCTCCTGGTTGAAATTTAGTGATTAGGATTTAGGACAGAATAACCTCTTCATTAAAAAATGAAAAAATGATTTCATTTTCAATATTTTGACTATGTTTTTATTTTAAATTAAAACTAAAACTTTCGACTTTCAATTAAAGGAATAAAGTTTTTCATTGAATTTATAATTTTCTTTGAATTCATTGAAAACTTAAACCCTTGGGCTTAGCTGATTAGGAATAGGGATAGTAATGGTAACTGTGAGGGGATTTGCACCCCACCAAATATCTTGTAGATGCTTGATAATATTTAGGGATTTATAACACTAGTTTTGTAATTTGTTAATATGTATGGTAAAAGACAACTTATAATCAAAGGTTACTCCTAGAAATCGTGTGTATTCGCTGTATTTAATAACGTGGTAATTTATTGTAATTTCTGTTTCTCCCGGTAAAATGTTTTTATTATTAAAGTGTATAAATACCGATTTATGTGGAGCTATTTCTAGGCCGAGAGAAGCTAAGTTGGATTCTATGATCTTAGTAGAGTTTCGGAGAGAAGAT
Source organism: Megastigmus dorsalis (assembly GCA_900490025.1). Taxonomy (NCBI): domain Eukaryota; kingdom Metazoa; phylum Arthropoda; class Insecta; order Hymenoptera; family Megastigmidae; genus Megastigmus; species Megastigmus dorsalis. The sequence goes on from UELU01111119.1 coordinate 4,359, forward strand.
TTGTTAGTAGAGTATACTGCTATGTCATCAGTAAACTGTGAGATATGTATTCGAGAGGAAGTGTTTTTCAGAATCTCAGCGACATACAGAATATAAACTAAGGGGCTGAGCACGTCTCCTTGTGGAACCCCTTTATATGCCTGCCTTATGTTGTTATCTACGCTAGAGTGGATAAATCTTTTGTAAGTTAAAAATTGTACGAACTCAACAAGTTGGTATGGGCAACCAATATCGGCTTCTTATTTTTAAAAGTATGTAGAATATTTAGGGTTAAATTCATTAAATTGTCTACGCACGATTGACTTCTGCGAAAGTCACTTTGACTATTGAGTAGCATGTTATTTGACTCGATCCACCATTCAAGTTTATTTTTTAGCATAGATTCAAATAATTTGCAGAAAGTAGAGGTTAGTGTAATGGGTCGATAATTTTTACCGTCGGGTTTAAGAATGAGATGTATATAGGGTGTTAAAGGGGAGTAGGGTAGGCTCTAGGGTATTGAATAGAGCGGGAAATTCTAAGAAAAAAATCCCATTGCAACTTTCCGATCAGATCAATCTTGAGTAATCATCGATTGAAAATTAGCCGAGTGGGTCAATCAGGAGCGAGCTACAGCAGAGATACTCGGCTGGCCGCCTCACTCCACCGGCCTGATTGGCCCGCTCGGCTAATTTTCAATCGATGATTACTCAATGAATATTGATCGGATAGAAAAGTTGCGATAGGATTTTTGCCTTAGAATTTTCCGCTCTATCCAATGCCGTACAGCCTATCCTGCTTCCAAACGTATTTAAAATCTGTATTGAGATTAATTGATTCAGCAAATTCTTTGTATTTAGCTTTCTTTTTGTTTTTAAAGGTTTTTCTGGAGACAGCAACAAGTCTTTTATAATTAATAAAATCATATGAGAGTTTGATAATTAGGCACAACTTTGCATTTTAAATTAGTATAAAAATAATGAAGAATTTTAAGTGCGAGATTGTGTCTTATTTTGAAACGCTTATAACTTTCGAATAAGTAGAGTTTTTGACTTTTAGTACCTCTCAAATTAAAGGTCGCGTTTTCCATTTTCATTTGTGATTTGGAATATAATTCTATATAATTCAGAATTACGGTACTTAATACTATTTCCAACGCTTAAATTGCAGTATCTCGGCTTCTAATAAATAAAATTAAAAAATTCTGACTAGGTTTCAAAGAGGAGATGTTCCAATCATCTTTGATCTAAATAATAAGCACCCTCTAAGGCTTTACCAAATTCAAAATATCGAATTTTTGAGCGTCGTAAGTTGAGAAGAAAAAATCGACATTTGGGCGTTAATGGGTTAATGCAATACCTTTGCTATCATTTTTCTGCATATTTTGAGGTTAGAATTCGTTTTTCGCATATATTTCAAGAACTGCTCTAGCAAAAAAGATCAAATTTGTTGACATTCCTAGAAGGGATCGACTTTTCGATATGTATTCGTAAATTTCTTGAGAATCTCATTTTTGTATGTTATCGTGTAAAATAGTGTCCTTTGCTCGCAAATATTGGTTCTGAACTTCATTTTCAGGGACCAGAATCTACTTTCCAAAGTTTGAGTAAATCGCTTTCCCGGAGATCGTGGGTTCCCCTTTTCAGTGTAGTAGAATCTTTCTTCGAGTGCGGGTGAATCTGAACCTTTTCCAGCGCGTAAACAAATCAGCACCTTACTTTGAGCTTGGGCGAAACGCAATCTTTTCCAGCGCGTAAACGAATCAACACCTTTCTTCAAGCGTGGCCGAAATGCAACCTTTTCCGGCGTACAGCCGAAACACAACCTTCTCCGACCCGATCAGCGATATAATATAAAACTTGATCATTAAACATGAATATTTTGTTCTTTAATTTTTGTACCTTTTTTGCAACCCTGAAATTTTAGGCTTTGTTACTTTTATTACAACAATTATAGTATGTAGAATAAATCATTTGAAAAATTAAGGTTATGTTCTATATCAAAGCCTAATATTCCGCATCAAAGTATTAAATACTCCGTTGAAATAATTTATTAATAAAATTAGTTCCCCATTTATATGCAAAAATTCATGTATTTAGAACGTGCAAATAAATACAAAAATCTGAAAGATTAACTTACGCTTGAAATGAAGGGTAACAAGGGAACCTTAATGGTTCTATCTATCTTCCATACTAGAGCTACCTAGCAGATTATCAAGGAAACTAAAGAGGTATGGCGTTACATCCATCGCTAGATACTAGTTAGCCTAGATACTACTTAGTCTGTATATATAATTAAAAAACACAGATCTTCTCACATTGCAGAAAAAGAGGGGTACAGCCTCTAAGAATTCCTTGACTCGTGACTCGTTCTCATGCATATGATAATAATTCTGTTTGGACAAGCTAACTCGGATTTTCGCGCGGGATGTTCAAAGTAAAGGCTCAATTATAGTCAAAAACAGTATTTTTGCTCTCTTTGGATGTAAAACTTGACAACTAAATCAGGTTAAAATTCATAAGAATACCCTGGTTTGGTGTTTTACTGGAAGCTTAATAACCTGTGTTATTAAACACCTTTTTTAATTTATAATTGATATGACGTCCATTATCTCAATAGGTTTTAATAGGTGAGTATTGGAAAAAATATCTTGCAATGTAAAGTACCATGGAATTATGATAAAAATGTAACCTTGAAAAGAAGCTTATTCAAAGGAGCTTGAAACATCGATAAAATACTGCTTTTAATGTTATTTTTTAACGACTGCTATTCCATTGGCTCGTAGGGGTTGTTAACATCTAATTTGAAATAAATTGTTTGGCTACATAAGTGATAACATCTAAATTTTTATATTAAAGTGTTTGTTATTGCGTTTTATCTTGGAAATATAAATCTTCATTTTAAGAATAATATTTGATAAATTAAGATTATATCTTTTGATATTTTTTGAAAATGTAGACTTTCATTAACTTATTAATGATAACAATTTATTATTAACCTTTTTTAGAGTGACAAGCTCAAATTATGACGTAAAAATTACTTTATAAATTCCAGAAATAACATAGCGTTGACCAGAGAATCATACAAAATGTCTACAAATACTCAGTTTGCAAATCCACCGCCAGCTATCAACTTGCCAAATATGTCTGTTCCACCGCCAATAGCTCCTAATTTGTCAACTCCACCTCCAGCGTTGACAATGATAAATACATCTGCAAATTATCAGCACCGATATCCTAATCATAGAGAAATAAATCGTGGATTTTTCAAACCATTCAGACCATACCATGCTCCTAAACTTCTATCTAGTGGTCAAGAAGCTTTACAAGATGAATTTGATGGTAAAAGACTTCGTAAGTCAGTTATGCGTAAAACTGTTGATTATAATTCAGCAATTATCAAAACATTAGAGGTAATGATTTAAGGATAAAATAAAATATATTTTTAATAAAAACTAAAAACATGCATACTCGTTTATAATTTTTAGAACCGTATTTGGCAGCGTGATTATAGAGACCGAAGATCTCTTCAACCAGATGTCATATACTATCCTGATCTCCTACCACCTCCTAGTTATATTGATAATCCAATTAATGCAGTGACTACTAGATTTGTTAAAACTGCTACAAATAAAATGCGATGCCCTATTTTTTGTATGGCTTGGACACCTGAAGGAAGGCGTCTTGTTACAGGGGCATCTAGCGGAGAATTCACTTTATGGAATGGTCTTACATTTAATTTTGAAACTATCTTACAAGTAAGTATAATTTACATTATGATCTATATGAATTCAACCATTCAATTATCGGTACAAATCTGTATGCAACTATCAGTTCACATTAGAGATCGCTGTCTATCGGTTGTGACGTAACTTCCTTAAAATTAATTATAGTTTCAATATATTACTGTATATTTTTTAATAATTTGATTAGTTCTAATGAAATTTCGAGTGGATATTCCAATATACATAGAACGAATTGTATATTACTTATTAGTACTATAGAATTATTTAAGGAAATAGACTTACACGCTACTTTTTGCAACTCATACTAAACTTCGTTATATCCCTTGGAAACATATTAAAAAATGAGCAGTAATTAAAATGTGATTGCCAAACATTTTTTAAGCGGGTAACGAAAAATTGTTGAAGCAAGGGGCTCAGCGATTTAGGGATCTTCATACCATATACTGTTTAGATCACAAAAGCATTAAAATTTTAAAATATGACGACAGGCAAACCTTTAAAACTTACATTTTCAAAAAACAGAGCTAAGGTAGTAGAATGTGGGACCCGTGCTTAAGAATACAGTGGCGAATTCGTGATTGAATTTCTGGTTCATTCGTTACTTCGTTAATTCGTTAACACGCTTGATCCGATGGCGCGCGATCAGCGGCGAGCATCAGCGGGCAAGCGATTTTTATGCGATGCTTTATGGTGTTGTGAGTGCACTTGTGTGCCAGCGAGACAATGACGATTGCACTGAATTGTCGGCTAGTACAATCTTTTATACCTAAAGAGAAAGAGAGCTACATTACTTCGTTTAAAGCAAGTTGAGTGGGCAACTTGACTATGTGTGTGCTTTGCGCGCGATTTCGGATATGGCCTTTTCTCCGCTTATATGGGTTCCTTTTTCTCCTGCCAGGATTTGTTTCAAATCCTCATTAAATTCCGCGTTTGTTTGATTTAAGAACTGCGATATGTTTAAGCTAGCTTTGTGAGTTAAGCTAAAGGAGCTGGTGCTGCTTATTTCGCGGCCCGCTGTGAGTTGTACGTCGCCTGTATATGCCGTGCACCCGATCGGCAGGCGTACCGTCCATTTTCCCGGTATGATTATTATGCGATCTGATTCGCGTCTGCATTTATAAATAAGGTTTATTCTTCGATCCGTTGAGAATATCCATACGTTGGGAGTATTTTTGCGAGCCCAAAATGTTTCCTCTAATTTAGTGATTTTTACCGAGCAGCCTGAAAGATCGGTGAATTTGCTATTGTTTGCGAGCTTTATCTCACAGGGAGTTCCCGAGTTAGAGACCCGTGGCTGCTCCGTTTCCTTACATATTGTAAGTTTGCGCAGGGTTTTGCATTTATTTAGCATTTCAGGGGTTATGGGGATGTAGGTCCCTGATTTATTGTTCAACGCGAAATATTGATATACCGGAAAGATATAGGCGAAGACCGAGGTGGTCTGAAGGGATGATTGTGGCGTCGGCCATGGAGATGCTTTGTATAGCGTATATCTTGCGTAATCCAAGAGTGGCAGTCTGAGGTGATAAATCAGTAGATTATTAACGAAAATCACTGATAATTCGGATATTTTCATTATATCCATCCAGGTACTTGCTTCTTCATCTGTGGGGAATTCTGCCTCAGGCATTGTTTTTGCTATCAATTCTACCAACTTTTTTAATTGATCAAAATCCAGGATACGAGGATGGATTATTCCTTGCGTTGCAAATAAGATTGCATCTATTAACACCTGTGTGTCTATTTCATGTTGGAGCACGTGTTCAGTAAGGACTTCCATTGCTTCTATGAATAACTCTTCTCTGCGCTCATTCGGATGAGCTTGTTCGAGATTATTAATGGCTGCGCCAAGTCTTGCCGCGTTTGTCTGGATCGAGCCGAACTCTTTGTAAATGATTTCCATCTGATCGGCTAGTAACCTTGCTAGGATACTCGTTTTGTTTGTGGATTCTTGGATCAAGTCTCTAAGTTCCTCCTCGGTGTCCTCATCGATAGTCCCGAACACTGTCTTACTGAGTTTTCCTATTGCGGAGAACCATGCTCGCTTTTGGCGTCCCGTTGCGCTGACGCTCTCAACTTGGAGCATTTCCTTGATCCGGTCGGTATCCCCGGCAGTGTCCTGTATCTGATGATATGTCTGCTTGAGTTGCTGATGGTGCCGGCAGATATTATTCTGTTGTGCACAATGCCGTTCAAGTGTTTGCCACCCTTCCAAGTTTTGGATAATCCGCCATGTCAGGCTGGATGTGGCAAGTGCGTTTAACCTTTCTATGAGCAGTCCTGGGTTCCTGTCGATATTCTCCACGAGCAGGCGATCGTCGGGGAGGTGGTTGACAACGGCTCTGTAATTATGGAAAGAGGCCTGAGTATATAGTACCTTGATTAATGGACCCCTTTTTTTTATTAGGCGCAAGTACGTTCGCGTAGCTCATGTTTAAAAAAATACGTTTTCCCTGTTTTGAAGTCATGTGGCTTCACTTAATAACATAATGTGTTATATATTTTCCCGGTTTGTTCCATTTTATATATTCATACAGGCTGTCGGAGTACCTTACCGCAGACTGTATATTGCGAGGCTGCCGTATAGAGCTGCAGAACCGTGATATTATATATATTTTCAGGGTTTATACTATCTAATATATATATTTGTACAGGCTGTCGGAGTACCTTACCGCAGACTGTACATCGGAGTACCTCAGCGGTCGCTGTACATTTTCGTGTTATATTAATACTTGCGTATAATATATTTGAAAAGGTAAAATCTTGACAAGTATGATTTGTTATCCCCCAACACAATTTCATATTTATTCTACCAAATGGTTGTAAAATAAAAAAACTTTTCAGATTGATAAATTACAAAAAATTTTATTAATTAATTAGATATGTAAAATGAATCCAATCCTACTATCAAATAAAATGAAACAGTCGCTATATCTATAATTAGACCATTCTTAAT
>UELU01111123.1:0-18234 GCA_900490025.1 Megastigmus dorsalis
CGGTTCGAATCTCACAATGTGAAATTTTTTTTTTTCATCAAATGTTGAATAATCATATGAATACCATATTTGTTTATATATTGAAGATTATAATTGTAGCAGCATAAATTAATTCAAATATTAAAGAACTTTTTGTATGTATACTTTAAGGTTAATCAGGCTTTTCAACATAAAGAATTATTTAAAATAATATTTGTAAAAATTTGTACTTTATGCTTTGTTCTTTGCTACCTATAAACAATGTGATTAGAATAAATGATTGTAATTGGATTAGGTGAACGTTTTAACGAAAGAAAATAGTTTTCTCACTTACATATTTTAGATTAAACTAGATAGAAAGTAAATAAATGAAATCCTATGTTGACCTTTTTTATGCCAAGTGAAAGGCTTATGTAATTATTTATAAAAAGGTCAAGAATTATTTATAAAAAGATCAATGTACAACTCGAGAGAAAAAATTTATAAGCAAGGGACCTCTATATGTAGACCTATATGCAAAAGGTAGAATTATGTAAGAATGAAATACCATATATACTTCGGTTAATCCAATTATAATCATGTATTCTATTCACATTTGTTTAGAGCAAAATATAAACTACAGAGTACATTTTTTTAAAAATATTATGTTAACTAATTACAAAGGCCCACAAACAAAAATAGTACCCTGAACTGGAGTTGAGACACCTTATTCCTATCGTATTTCGCCTTCTAAACACGAATTTTAAATAAAAAATAGGGATCACTCAGCGTATTTTCGAGATAACTAAAAAAAAACAAACTTCAATCTTAAATTACAAAGTTAAAAATTTTTTTTATTATTTAAGCAAGTGGTATTTTGAAGTACTCAACAGACCCTTCAAAATCCATTTTGAATCATGTCCATACGGTTTTTGGTCTCCGAGATTTGGCGAGATTTGAAAGTTCACGAGCATTCAAAACTATATACTTGTTTGTTCAATTTATTGCTCTACAAATACGTTTTGTAATTTTAAATCGGCATATGTTGGAGACAAAAAATGGTATGGATATGATTCCATATACCTATATAAAATAATGAAAAAAAATTGGGAAAAAATCTCGAAAAATAAGCGATAACTTTTTTTAATGCATATCTAGATAAATTCTAGTGATGGCGTTTGAAAGATAAGCCTTTAAACTATCAAAAACACTATTCAAAATTTTTACTAGGACGTTTACCTAGAAACTTATAGCGTCGAATGTTGACAAGAAAGAAAGATCATTCCGGCGTTAACGGGTTAAGTCAAACCTAAAATATTGATTAAATAAAATAAAATAATAATACAGATTTAAAATGCTGGTAAATCAATTTCAAAAGTTAATTTGGGTAATACTAATATTCTTCTTCTAGCTTCTTCGAGCTAGGAGATTCTTCGAGTCTTCTAGATTTCCAGATATTTATTAGATTTAATACCAATAATCACATTCGAAAATAAATTTATTGGAATATACTTTTTCAGTATTTTTATTTTAAAAAATCAATCATTATTTTAAGAAAGTAGATTGTATAAACTGCAGAAGATAAGTGGTTGCTAGAATAAAAAAAATTATAATTTTTATAACAGCAAAACAAATTTAAAATGTAATAGTTAATAGTTTAATTATTATACGGTACACTTTCGTAAATATTTATTTGGAGTATAAATATAGTTAATTTAAAACAAAAATTATTCGTTAAAAAGATAATCATTTTCTAAATGTGCAGATTTGGAACTCATTCGGATTACTTTGAAGTATTTATGTTCGAAAAGAGCTCTTTTAGAATTCAATTCTTTTATTTTAAAATCTCAACTTTTTATTGTTCCCAAATTAAAAGACATTTGCATTCTAAATGAATGCATTTGGAACTCTTTAAGGGGACGTCGGAGTCACTAAAAATTTAAATTTCCCGCCCTTACTACATCAAAATACCCACAAGGTTTTTCAAAGTTTTCTCTTTAACAAATTATCTAATTGACTCGAAATTTTAGGAGATGATAGAATGATCATAAATGAAGCGCGCTCAGCCCTGGGATTACCGATAAATTACATAAATGTAATATTTTCTGTTTGAAACATAATTGCCAAGTTAGAATCACACCATCTCATGGATTAAATTGAAATTAGTAAAAATTAGATATTTTTTTCTTTAGCTTCCGTATTTCTTGATTTTTGGAAAATGTCTGGGCTGAGCGCCCTTTATTTGTGATCAGTCTATCATCTCTTCAAGTTTCAAATCAATTGGTTAATTTTTTAAGTAGAAAAGTTTGAAAAACTTAATGCCGGTAAAACAGGCGACTCCGACATCCCCTTAAGTATATCAAAGAATATTAAGGGGGTGCAGTAGCGACAAACGTGCTTTTTCTTTCGCTGATATCTTTTTCTATTTACAACGCAAATTAATATTTGGGCTTGAGCGTAGTGCTCGATACAATGAGTCGTCCTGTGCTAGCTGAAGTCGATCTGATTTGTCATTTTTTCTATTAATTGGAACCAGTAAGACGCGTTTACGCATTGACAGCTAACCTCAAAATTACAGTTATATCTATATGTGTTTATAACTTTTAATATTTATAATTTTGCGTAATATCTGGACTTGGCCGGTGTAGTACTCGTTGCGATTGAGCATTTTGTGCAAGATGGGGCTTATGCGATTTATCGTTTTTTAAATTAACTGGAACATAGAAATAGATCGAACAGCCTGAGGAGGGGGGACGCTACTGCTTCCCCTTAAAGTAGAAATTATTACGCATCTTAAAGAACTAAAATATTTATCTTTATTGCTCAGCGAATAACAAGTGCAGTATATCTATATATTTCTTCATTAGTAGCACCATCTCGTGGATGGGGTACCCCACTAGCGGAGGGTACCCCAGTTCGCGAGACCGTTTTCATAAGTCATAACCCAGCCGTAGCCGTACGATTCTATAAGCGTTTATATTCGTTGGCCTGTAGTAAGGCTCAGCAGGTTATACCTATATACTGTAACTACTGTAAGTAATAAGTACAAACATAGTACCCAAAAGGTAAGTTGCCTGCGCATTCCCATTTCCCATAGATATATATATATGTAAATCTAGAGTTCCCTTTACCGTCTGCTAACGCGATCAGAATACTTAATTTAATATACTATACTTACTTTACTCGAATCTAAATTTGTATTGAATAGTTAATTTTTTTCATAATGTATTTTATCAGTATATATATAATATATTCGTTGCTCGTATAAGCACATATATAAACATGTCTACCTATACGTAAATTATTGAGCCTTGGATTTAAGGACTCGGTTCGTACAATGAATAATGAATTATAAGAATACTATAGATGATATATATGTGTGTGTGTATACTCACATATATACATACACACTCACAGTCCCGTGTTAGAGTTAATAGAATCCAAGCATTCCGAGCCCTGTTAATTTTATAGTACTGAAATTTTAATTAAAATTAAATTTTTTTAAAAAATTGTTCACTCATTGAGCGAATTTATATAAATTGACATAATCGCACGATAAATATTTCGGAAAAACAAAATTATTTATGAATATATTTTCGTGAAACAATCGCATTCGTATATACACATACATGCAATTATGCAAGTGCATAATGTTTATTTGAAAATAAAATGTATTAACTTTTTTCAAGATATTATAACAAATAAAAGCATATTAAAGCATTAATTATAATTCTATATTTAGATAGTAAGAATAGGTATTGTCGAAACAATATTTTTCTTCCACCTTTAATTGCACAGCTGCATAGCACTGTACTAATTAGAATGAAGAGCAAATAACTATATTTATAGGTATTCCTTATAAAGTAAAGTAAAAATTGTATAATGTTAAAATAAAGATATTTTTAGTTGGATTTTGGGAAAAAATGTTATCGTATAAAGTATAAGCGAATAAGTACGTATGTTTGTTACAATTATCTGCAAAAGTTATGTTCGACTATTTAATTGCTTAAAAGAAATAAAGACTTTTATATTATATATAATATATTCTCTCGAAACAACATCTTACAAATCGCATGGAAAATCTTTGACAAGCAAATCTTCTGCTCGAAGTATATATACCTGCCTTAAATTTCTTTCTTTTTTTTTAATTCGGCTCCCTCATCCTCCGCAAATATACACGTCGCAATGAAGAAGTATTCGCAAATCATCGTACTAATTTGATTTCATGATTTATATATACGAGTTTCAGTATCAAGCAGAATTCTTTAAAGAATCACGAGACAAATTCACAATATCGCATTATCTGTATTGCAGAATTTCTGTTTAGCATCCCTCACATACATTCACTTGAATGCTCTCCAAATTTTCAACTGATATACACTATACACTACATACATACAAACAATTTAATGCACGCACGGATCTTCATTTCAAGTGAGACTGACTTAAAAAAGTGTGATCGATGATGGTGTATTATAACCATCCAGTCTTTCATAAAACAGCAATAAACTTAGTAGGAATATACATAGATGCTTACAGCTTTCTTCATCCATCGATATATTTTTTAATCATTTCTTGGAAATTCACTACTTTAGTTATTAAAATCCTTTTTATTTTGCTCCCGTATGATTTATTCTTCCCCCTTTTTTAATCTTTTGCGAACTTTTGTCTCGTAATATATTAATCTTGGGAAAAGATTTTTTTTCGGCAGTTCGAGACCATAGAATAAATACGTATTGTATATGTATATATTATGTATAATAATCGTACGCTCAACAACTAATGAATGACAAATTAAAGTGCATATTTAGTGCGCATATGTAATGCGTTAAAACGAATGTCCACCTGATCTGCAATTGATAAGTTTTAGTTTTCAGCACCCAGCAAACGTTTTTCTCTACTAAACCGTGCAAATACTTTTTCTTTTAAATAACTGACTCTCATTGTACATATGCTTTATTCAATCATGATGAAAATGATCCAGTCTTTATACATTTGCAAATTAAGCACAATTTGTATGTAGTGCATTATGTTATCTTATTCAACAAAATAAATCAAAAAATGTACTTAATGAAGAAAAACGTTTACTGCGCAGATATAAAATTGACTTTGAAATAAATTCCCTTTTAAGTATAGCACAAACAATATATTTTGGAACGTAAATGAACAATTATTCAAGAAGCGAATTATATAAAAATAATTATTTGTCACTTTGCTTTTAGTGTTTCTCACAACTCAGGAGATTCGCGTACTTTTGGCTCTTGTTCGAAAAATCGCATCACGAAGATTTGGCTGCTTAGATAAATGGACCCTCATATAATAAACACTGTTAATTAAGTAATGTAAAAAACGAAAATTTTATTTATTTCCGAATTTTCTTTTGGCTTCTAAAATATGACATTAATTATTTTATTTTAGATAACATTGTTTAGCCAAGTTAATTCGTATCCAAAACTAATGAAATATACTAATTCGTCACTAGAACTCTTTAGCGCAAAAAAAAACTTTGTAAAAAACTATTTAAAAAGTTCTCTTTTCTTCTGTTTCTTTTAAAATTTATTGTCTTGCCTTTAATTTATATTTTATTCTAAATAGTGACTGTAGAAGTGGTGTAGAAAAAGATGATAACATATAAACATTGCGTCTTTATTCCGAACTGCCTTGATTAGAGATTGATTAAAAATTCCAAAATTTAAAAAATCTTGTTTATTTTTGAACGATTCTTTAGCATGCAATTAAGTATTTTTTAATCAAAAAATGTATATTTTACAATGAAGTTAGTTATTAGTTTTTCATTCTTTTAAAACTATAGCATACATTTTTGGAAGCTTTGAACAGCAAGTAACATTTACTGAAGAAGGAAAAAAATGAATATTTTTACTAAATATTATGTAATCACTTTACTAAAAATAAAGCAAAGGTTTTTCCCAAATGTGTAACGATCATTTAAGTACACATATTAATCGTAACGATCTGAAAGAAGTTCTATTACGAAACACATAAGTCAATTTTCATAAGAAAATGTTGTATTCAATTTCAAATACTTACACTACCTACCAGTAGGTAATTTATTAAAAAAAGGATATTTATATTAATTATAAATGAATTTTTTTAAGGAAGATCATATATGATAATGAACGCGACATTATATTTTAGAGAATATATATTTACATACATAGTATAAAAGTTAATCGTTTTAACATAATGGCATTTTATAGTATTATTTAATCCTTTTCAAAGTACCTATACCTATCAACTATATTTTTAATTATTTTAGAAAAAAGATAAATTGTTGATTTTCAGTCAAATAAACAAAGTTTTGTAATAAAATTTATTAATAACGGTAAATTTGTAACAAAAATTAATTCTAAATTGTATTGGATCAAACCACGTAACATATTGTACGTTTATTATTCCACATTGCAGTCTCGTTTTTCACGATAATTAACAGGGCAAATTATAGAGATGTACATAAGTTTGAAATACATGCTGTACAATATACATCATTTCACAATGAAATTTAAACCTTTGAAGTTTTATGAAATCACAATATTTGATGAACAAAATCATAAGCTTGTATGGTAATAGTTTTAAAAAGAAGTGAATACGTTTCCTACATAATTACAAAATATTTTTTACTATTTTCACTTTATCGCTTACCTATTATCCATAAATTTGTCAACATTAATAAACTAGTAACCTAGTATAATTATATCAAAGACAATTTTTCTAAAAATTAATTAAAATAATTTTCAAATTAATTAGTGTTTAAATAATTGGAAGTATATTTATGCAATACTTAGTAAAAACAATAGCATCTATAGACTTTATTTTATTGATAACACAATAAATGGATATGAAAAATTTTATGTAAAATATTTGTATCACTAATAATAACATGATTTTATAATAGCTTTTTAAGTGAAAGGTGAGTAAATTCGTTTAACAATTTATAATTGTTAACGGGTTAATCGTCTTACATTTAATGATGAAATCATAGTTCATTTTGAAAGGTATCATTAAAAAGTTGTTATTTAAGGATTTTTAATTTTTTTTAAAAATGTGTTGCACTTTTGGAATACAAAATAATTTTTGGCTCAAACAGTTTCTTTAATATTTAATTTGAATATAATTATTTATATATAAGAACTAAATAGTTAAGATATAACTTTGTTTTTTAAATAACTATCCATACTTATGTTCATGTTTTCGTCATCAAATACTTGAAAATCATAATTTGTACTAATCATTATGAAATTCATTTTGACTGTACTATATTAAATGATAAATTTGGTCGCGTCTTGCAGTATTTAATTTTTAATATTATGTTATATCGTATCACGCACAACGTTGCTAATCTTAGTAGCACAATGAAAAAGAATTTCTTTGCAGACAGTACATTAATAATTTATAAATTTCAGATGGATTTCAGTATTACAAAAAACTTTTCTTTGCTGTAGATTTTTAAAAGTAGTTTAGAGCCACACTTCCTTGCATTTTCATTCATAAGTTTCTCTAAAACTTCGATTTTTCATAATGTATGATTTGTCACATTTTTTCCCCAACAACTCCTACATAGCTTGCTTGCAAGAAATCAATGCAATGATTATTTTTATTTCACTGAGGGTAGAACTAATTCGCGTTAAACAAATACCTAGCGATTCGATTCCTTTTTTTTGTTTCTATATATCTCAAAGCAACCTAAATTATTTACAATACAAATGTACATAAATGAATCGCAAGTAGATTTACAACGCAAATCATATTCTTCCCTTGTACATAATTTATAGCAACAACTAGATTATCTTTCAGAAGGAGTGTATGATATTGCAAACTTGGCACTGCATTTACTCAAGCAAAAATGAGTAAAGATTCAGTTGATATTTTCTACAAATATTAATTATTGACCTTAGCAGATTCTTCCTGCAGTAATAAAGTATGAAAATAATGAAATTAATGAAGGCACCTTATTTGGAAATAGAAAATATACTACTGCATCTTTGTTCACTTCATGTATATCTAGTCATATCAACGATATATTCCAGTGCTGTTGAATACAAATCTAATTTTATAGAAAAATCGACATAGGTGTGCATAAACCCTATGCTTTTTTAAATGTATTCATTTTGGAAGTTATCCTTCTGAATGATAACATTTACCGTAAAAGTTAATATCTAATAAAAATAAAAGTTACTGTTAAGTATAGTTACTAAGAAAGGTATCAATAAAGATAATGACAATGATAGAAATAATCATTTAAATTAATATAAATATAGATACTTTGGATGATTCATTTTTACAGGGAAAAAATATAAAGATAAAGAAGTTATAGCAGAGTATAAATAAAAAATCTCGTATTTTGATTGATCATTTTTTAATAAATTTTTATAAACTTGGATAAAAATTGACAAGTATTTCTTTTGCATATTGTAAATAAAATAATTTATCTTCACTAATCAACTATTTACTAAATTTACTTTCTCTCTTTAACAAATAATTGCAAAAAAGTGATCAAATCATGTAAATATGATTTTCTTCAATACAACTTTGCAAATTTGGTCATGACAATAATTACTTAACAGTGAACAAAATTTCGAAACACTGTTTTGAATCTCCAAAGTACACTTGAATGAATTTTTTTTGTCTGGTCTTATTTAGAGTTTAGTATCCATTTATGGGATACTCAGATCTCTAAATACTTTTTAAACATGTTTAAAAATAACTTAATAGACTAAACAAATAGGTAAGTGCTACTCTCTTGCTCGGGCACTTTAGTTGTTTGTAACACGCAGAGCTGACTTGAAAGTAATTTTTTTGGCTTTGATTTTTTCCTATTTTTCTGTTCGTTTATGATTCGTATACTTTCAAGTACAAAATAAAAAAAAAAAAAAAAAAAAAAAAATAAGAACTCAGAATAATCAAGTAGGGCCCGATGCAAAAAAAAAAACATATAGTTATTAATGCAACAAAAATAATACATATCTTCAATGATTGATCATCACAATAATAATTAGGAAAATTCAACGCCTTTTTATAGTATCAGCGATGATTCGACGCTCGTTTCCTAATACGATATGCATTCTCATTATACGAAAATGCTATCACGACAATCATATGATATGAAAAAACATGAAATAACAAATGAACGATCATTCGATGAAGAGAAATGAATGCAACGCATCAAAGTGACTCGATCGGTACAGAGATAGGAGAAGTTTTGTGAGCATGTGTTAAACAATTTTAATGACTAATCGATGATAACATAAGGCAATATGTGGAGGATTTGGCCGTCAAAGCTTGGCCTTGCAAGCATTTCATGCCACTCTCGAAATAGTTCGTCCTTATGGCTATCTGAAGGCCTACGCAAACCAATAACACTATCAAGTTTCACTTCGTCTTCGCAAGTTTTTGTCATTTCACTTTTATCAGAGAGAGAAGAAAGTTTTGGCTGAAAGTTTCCATTTAAACCTTGGACACATTCGGTGTGTAACCTCTCGAGATCTTCTTCGGTAACCTCTCGTGGTTTATTGTTATTTTTGTTCTCATTCTCGACACAATACTCGTCGGTATCATCCCCCCAGTCTATCGAATCTAGGTCTAACGGCGGTAACTTGGCGAGTATTTCTTCCACTGTCAAATTCTGCGATAGCCTAAGATTGTTCTCAGTTGGTATCTCCGAATCCAGCGTGTCCTCGTCGAGCGTGTCCGACTCCAGGTACTTTTGGGGCGAGTTTCGATAGCTCTCTTCGTACTTGATGCGTTTGTGCTGCGTTTTAGTATCCGCCGTCTCCTTACGCGAGAAGTTATTCTGATTGCTGGACAGATACTTGTTCACTTCTCCGTCGTTTTTCGTTCTCAGAATGTCTTCTATATTCGGTGGATTAACGCTGTGACTAGGTAAAAGATTGGCATTTGAATTGGAGCCCCGGGCTTGCAAATCAGCGAGTAATTCCTGCGTGGTTTTCAATTTTGGATTTCTAGAGATACTGGCTAATTTTTCTTTAACGCTATCCTCCACGGATACCTGCTTCTTAAGCGATTTGCTGCCTTTTTTCCTGCCACGTTTCTTCGCCACATTGCTTTCGATATTTGAGGAAGGCTCGATAAGTTCTGGATTTCTTTCTTTAAGGGTAGGGCTAGGCACTTGCGAGTTTGCATTACTACCACTCACGGTCTCGCCGTTAAGACGCTGTTTTTTATTTGTGGTCTCGACTTCTGGGCCGGTCAGATCCTCTTTTCGTAAACGTTTGTTTGAACTGTGAGTTCGTGGTACTGCTTCCAACGAATGATTCTGACTTCCAGATTTCACTTCCAGTTGAGTGGCATTGGAGTTTAATCTGTGGTTACTCGTTACTGCAATCGACGGCTTGTTTGGAGATACGACTGGCGAACGCGACTGATCACTGTGTAATGATAATGATGGACTGGACACCTGAAAGTAGAATAACGCTATTGCACAAATCTATCGAATGATATTTATTATATTTGATAAATTATTACATCAAATATACAAAGTCGATTTCGCTATGAAAATGGAAAATGTCTCATTCCTTACATCTTTCAGAATACTTTTTCTTATCAAAATTCTGGAAAAATTGTCCATATTTTTGACTACTAATAAAAATAACTAAAAAAATTTTTTTTGTCCAACAATTTTGAAATTTATATTTTATTTGGAAATCTACATTAGGTTTATATTGTTCAAATTGTGTATAATTATAATACCTACTATTCTTACAACTTCAAATTATTTTTGACAAGAACTTAATATAATAAAGAACCTATTATTCAAAAGTGGCCTTCTTTTATCTTAATGTGACAGAGTAGTGAAACTCCCTAATTTCATTCCCTTCTAATCCGTACTAATTTCATAAATATTTGAAAAAGACTGAATATACTGTTTGCCACTATTTATAGGTTCAGTTGAAATATTACATTTATATATCTGTATCAGATTAGTGTGACGAAATATTCATGAAAGTGAAATTATATGAAATCAGTTGACATACTCTAAAATCAGTTAAAATAATAGGAGATATTTGATTTTCATTATAAATTACAATGATCATTAAAACTAAAAATCATTATTCTCAGATATTAGAGATGAAATATATTTTGTATCGGTTACCATAAAATACATTGTAAAGTAAATCTTTGTGTTCATATAGCATTAAAACTATTCATAAGCAGGGTTTATAATCATTGAAATAAAAATGTCTTGGACTGAATTATTTAAAAAATTAAGTCCTTTTTACTGAAACTAACTTTCATAATAATCACTGTGTAGAATTCTGTAGTGATTCAACATTTCATCATTTTGTTGAGAAATTTGCAATTTTTAATAATGAAATTCTTTTGTTTGAACAGTTAATATTAAACAACTTTCTTTAAATTGTTTAATTTAAAATATATCATAAATAGGTATTAGAAAATATTAAAGAAAGTTGTTTGGTCTGTTTTTATTTCAGCTTAAGATTACAATTCTTTTTTGTTTTGACACTGTTCTAATGTGACCTACAAATATAATTTATTGAAAAATTATAACATGTTAAAGTTTGAGATAAAAATGTGAATCTTGTGATTATTCCTATTTCTACAAGAGTTAAGTAAGACACCCTGATTAACCTAACTTGCTATAGAAGAAGCAATTACTTTTACATGTAAATTTATGTATAAGTTGGATTTGAATATTAAACTTACATTGTAAAGAAGGAACCACATTAAAAATAAGTGTTAAATTAAAAATACTAAGGTTTTAACATACTACAATCAGGTTGAGTTACAAGAGTGTGGTAAAATATATAAATATCTCTATTTTTCTTAATTATTTCTAATTCACCATGTTAACTTTTGTACTAAAAGCCCTTTTTATTAGTAACTAGTAAACAGCTTAAATTCAAAAGTTTTTTTATATGTTTTAAACTAGCTGAATAATTATTATGAAACAGTCATTTTTATAAGATTGAAAGCAATATTATTTCCCATTTTAAATATGTAATTATTGAAATTTTATTGTAGGTAACAAAATGAATACTATTAATTATTAAAATATTTATCCTCATACCTGCACCAAATGTGCCACATTCTCCCAGTACCTAGGATAGAAATGTTCTTTTTTGGTGCTGGGAAAAATAGTACATGCACCATGGGAGGAACATTATTGACCAGATCTGTTAAGTTTTTTTTTTTCTTTAGGTGCATAATTCTTATGCTTATTTTCAACATTGCATGAATACATTATTTTTTAAAATAGTATATTTAGAAACTGTTTACTAACTTTGATCTCACAATTTTTAGGTATAACAAAAATTAACAAATAACCTTTTATTTTCACCAAAAAAGTGAATAAAATGAATCTTTCTTCATCCCCTTATAAAGAAACGCAGTACATTAAATATATAATACTAAAATGGACTCACTCTACTCAATGATGTCGTTTTCAGCAAAGGACTGTTTGGTTTAAGACCTCTGAGTGCTGGACTGTGAGGCTTGAGACTCCTTAGAGCTGGACTCTGAGAGTTGGCTCCATTAAGTGCTGGCGGTGCCGTATCTGCAACTGTGGGTTGTGGAGTAGACTGAGCAGATGGTAAAACCATATCTCTCCATCTGCGGACCAAGTCTTTCGCCCGTTTGGCCAGAGCATCATTATTTGTCTTTCGTCGTAATTCATTGATATATTTTCCAAGCCTAGTGATCTTCAAAAATATTGAAAAAAATTGTAGATTTTACAACTAATCTTTTACAATTTCTATTTGTTCCAGCATTTCATGCTTTTAAATGTACATACCTCAAGCACCTCTTTGGTGATGGTCGTTTTCTCCAGGGCCGTGATAATTTCCACAACAACTCCCATATCCACAACCTAATAAAAAGATTCACCAATCGTAAGCTATTTTCAAAATAAATTTTCACTAAGCATGCTAAACAAAGTGCCGACTCATTAAGGGCTAATAAGCAGCCTTGTGTTCCAGTATTGCAAATATACATTTTATATATTGTTACATAAGGCATGGTGAGCATAAGAGGTAAATCTGAAAATAAAGTATGGAAAAAAAGAGGTACATCTGAGACTTATAAAAGAGCACTCTAGTACAGTAAATAACCTAAAGTAGCATTTCTATAATTCTGTAATAACACAGAAAATCGAGTCCGCATGATATTCGTCATGATTTCGATCACAAAATCATCGAAACTAAAATACATATTTTTCTAAATGGGGTGTATGTGCGTGCATGCTTGTAAGTATTTAAATGTATCTATATGGTACGGACGCGCATATATAGACATACGAGCCACGCGCACATCTATATATTGAATTTCCTCGAGAGCATTGGTACGGTTCGGTGCTCAGGGCGCCTTTAAAGGGAAGGAAATTTAGTAAAGCAAAAGCCAAAAGAAGCCTGCTGTATGCTTCGGGAGAGGCCCTGCCCTGAATTCGAGTCTGCTTTGCTATATGGTTTGAAATTTGTCGACATAAAAAAAAAAAAAGTGGCCCATCTCTAGTCCGCAGTAGCGGAGCTGCGAATTAGTTAAAGGCCTCGGCAGCTTGCTCGTGAACATACGTCGGAGGGGAAGAGAGACAGCACGAGCGCGCACGAGAGAGAGAACCGTACAGGGGGACACGAGGAGGGCGAGCGTGCGCGTCTCCGTGCAGTGGGTCGCGTAGGCAAGGCAGCGGCAACGTCGACGGCCAGTGTGTCCGGGGCCACGACAGCCCGACACGGCTGCTGGTTGTTGAGCATCGGCGCGCCACGCACACAGCTCTCGTTTCTTCGGCCCGCTGCTACACACGCGAGAGAGGTAGTAAGCGAGAAAAAGACAGAAAGAGAGAGAAAAAGAGAGAGAGAGAGAAAGCACAAAGGGGGCGGGGGCACCGCGAATAGACTGAGAGCGCGCGCGCGCGCGCGCGCGAAAGAGAGAGTGGCACGATAGCCGTTTGTGCGAGCGGTCCTGACGGCGGCGGCGGCGGCGGTGACGGCGAGTGGCGGCCCGCAGCAGCGCTTGAACACCAGCGGCTGCTGCCTACTTACATTGTATTCCTCGTCAAGGGATTGCAACAATCTTTCGGTGAGCTCGGTGCAGTGTCTCTGCATCGGGGGGTAGCGCGCTGAGCCCTCGCAGAGGCTTTAGCTCGAGGTAATACGGCTCCACGCGCACAGAGCTCGCGAATGGCGAAGACTGCACGGGAGAGCTGCAATGGCGACACTGAACTGTGCCTCCGTTCGCATGCCCTCCCTGCCTCCCGAGTGCCTCCTAGCAGCGGCCCGAGCATCGTACCTAGCCCCACGCGCCGCAAGGCGAGCGATACTAACGCCACGCAGCGGATGCGCCGAACCGGACACTCGTCCGTTTACGCTGACTCGGCTAACTCGACTGTATGCTTGGCAGGTGGCGGCCTCTACTGCCGCCGGAAGAACCAGCTCTCTGCTCTCTCTCACTTTCCTATAGTCTCTGCGCACTTTTCGCCGACGTCGGATTTTCAGTTTCCCGAGCAGCCAGCAGCTTAGGGCGCTTAGGCTGCTTTCATTGGGACCTGTGGCGCATGTAGAACTTGTACAGTGAAGAGTCCTGCTTCCTGAATCCTAATGGCCCGTACGTTTGGAAAACGTTCTCCATTTTCATCGAGCTACGGAGATTTAATGACCAATTTTTACACCAACTTATTTAGCATATTACATGCTTCAGATAATGATGCATCCCAGTGGCGGCAGTAGCACACATTATTTAAAAATATATCCATATATTTTTGTCAGTAGACTAATGTTATGATAGAAATCTACCTATTATCTATTTTGCATACGCTTTGTTACTTCGATTCAATATGCGTGATAAGTACGCCATTAGAGTATTCCGTAAAGTTTTACAAATATTTTCATATAATTTTCTATACCTACGTACACATAGCCTTCAGAGAGATGAAAATTTCGAATACATAAGTCCTATACCTACATATAATCCTACTTTATATAGAAAATAGAAATTCAACAGAATATAATAAGTTAAGAACAATCCTGAAAATTATAGAAATACATTTTTATATTCTGGTGTGTTATATGGCACGCTATAAACCATAAATTACTGAAAATAATGAAACTATAAAATTAATAAAAAAAATTAGTATTTGTATTATAGGTGCGTCATTAATATTTATACATATGACCAGGTATTTTTAAAAATCGCGTAAATTATCTAATATCTATATGTAGATAAACAGTTGTTTTTCCAAATAACTAAAAAAATTTGTGACTAGAAACTATTCTTACCTATGTCTTTCCTTAACTTAATTCATTTCCGTTTTACGTTATATTTAAAGATCTTGCCTGTAAGTATATAGGTATATAGGTGTAAGTAATTACTCTTCCAGATAAGTGTAAGGAATTAGTTGCAGACTTTACTATAGGTATGAAACAATAAAAGCCCCCAAACTGCAGAGGGTATCATAAAGGTAGAGCGAATAAATTCAATATTA
Organism: Megastigmus dorsalis; assembly: GCA_900490025.1. Lineage (NCBI taxonomy): Eukaryota > Metazoa > Arthropoda > Insecta > Hymenoptera > Megastigmidae > Megastigmus > Megastigmus dorsalis. The sequence goes on from UELU01111123.1 coordinate 15,428, forward strand.
ACATTAGAAATTAAGTAACGAATATGTGTCAATAGTGTTTTTATTTGAATCTAAGTTTTAAAAAAGTTTCTAATTAACATAAAATATTTTGTTTCAAAACTCGTTTGAAAGTTTCAGTCACTTCTTGAGGACCAACCCCATCACTTTTCAGGCTATTTTTCCGATACCTACTAGACAAGCAACGCGAATCGAATCACGAATACTTACCTAAGATCACGAATCACGATCCAAATAACATCCGAATCCGATTAGCCCTCGCGGCCTCGCGGCCCCCTCGTCCGTTTTGATAGGCTGAGAGTATTACCTGCAGAGGGCGCTACTTATGTTGACAAAAAAGGAACAGGAAGAAACAAAAAACATTGGTTATTTGGGCCCGAATTCATAGTCGTGACACTCGTGACTCACGAGTCACGACTCGCGAGTCGTGAGCGGTGAGACAGACTTGAGACGGACTTGAAATGAGCTTGAGACGATCTTGTGCCAATGATCTGAGCCCTGCTCTCGAACTCGATTAATGAATGCGAGCGTGACATTGAAAATTGAGCTTGCATAATAAACTAATAACTATAATAACCTGCAAGATTAATAATATATTATTAAAATATTATTAAAATTGTGTTAATATATTTTCAATCACATTCATTAATCGAGTTCGAGTTCGAGTTCGAGTTCGAGTTGGAGAGCAGAGGCTCAAGGCTGTTTCACGACTATGAATTCAGGCCTTGGTTACTATATATATATAACATATATGGGAAAAAGAAACAAAATTTTACTCGCTTACTCGCTTTGGTAAGACAGTGGTGCCAAAGCTAATGTTAAATTTCCATAAGGTGACCAATGTTGGAACTAAAATGATGGTACAGTACAGAAGCTACACTCAGTTTCGCAACTTGCAGGCTACATTCAACACTACATTGTACAATACTGCATTGTAGCTTGTAGCCTGTAGGTGTTACATTAATTGTATGTTAGTTCTACACTCTATGACCCTACACTCCTACTGGCTAAGTGGCTACTAAGGCGAATATATAGATAAAGTAACCAATGTTATTTTTATATCTGTTCCTATATTGGTTCCTTTTCCTTTTTAAGTGTCCAGCTCCTAAGACTTTAAGACAAGGAGAAATAAGACCGTTGTGAATTTTAAAACTGACTTTCCTTTTTTACTTGTTGATGAAAAAATAAAAGAAAAGCAAATTTTTAATAAGTGTGTTTACAGCTGAATGTGTTTACAGAATGATTTATCGGTGTTGAATTTCGCTCTAAAATAATATTGATTTTTTTAGCTGCTTATGCCTTGATATTTTTATATATTCATAATTATTTTGGATTTTGGATAGAAATAAGTTATAGAGTGGAAAGTAATTATGCCTAGTGTATCATTGAACGTGAAGCATCAAATATCCAATATAATAAAGAAATTTAAATTTGAAGAATTGGAGACAGCAGTATTACCAATTTTTCCTGAACTTTCATGGTATAAAATTAAAACTAAACTGATAAGAAATCATGAAAGTTTTACAATCACTCATGCAGTTAGAATTATTGAAGAGGAATTGGCGAAGGCTACAATATCAGATAAAACGCTAAAGGATCGATTAGCAACCTTAGAAGTAGTTGACGTGAGTAGACATTACAAGAGAAAAACTTGGTATGGTCATGAATTTAAAGGAAAAAAAGTATCAAATTTTTTCACTCTACGAGAAATACAAGTTCAAATCAAACAAAGTTTTGACATTTACCATATGGATGTGGATGTGCGAGCTGTGCAACACAATGGAATTATATTTTTGTCCATTAAAGATAGACCAAAAAAAAAACAAATGAAAACTATTATTCCAACTTATTTTTCATTGATATCAAATGAGAATTTTTTCTTTTGCTCAAAAAGAATAATTTTAAAAAGTGCTTTGATGGCAGTGACAGAAAGTATGGGTTACAAAAGTTGCAAACAAATAAAGCTAATGGGCAGAGATATTCATTCTTTGTTGCAAATATTGTTAGCAAGAAAAATCGCGGCATCCCAAAGTGATACTATACAACAACCTTTACAATTTAAACGAGCAGATCCAGTATCAACTTCATTTGGACTTGATTTTACACAATATAAGCAACGAAAAAAATATGCTGAAAAATGTTTTCGGAATGATTCACCAATTTTTGAGATTTTAAAAATGAAAAGCACAGATCAAAAATGGAAACCAAATGATGCATTAGAAAATTTACCAAACAGTGTAATTTATACAGGGATAGAATTCCGGAGTTCAAACATCCCAAATTTAATGAAAAATTTGATCACGCAGCGAATATTATCAATGCCACTTCCCTATTATGCTGCCAATTTGCTTTCCCTAGGACGAAATACTCTGACTATTAGAGAGAATTGATTTTTTAAATTGAAGACATGATTGAACTGCAATATACAAGAACTAATTTTTTCATTTAAATAAAAGACATGTATGTACATTATGACTGTTGTGTACTATTATGTCACTATGTCTATGATAGTGAGCACATAACCTACCAGCGTTATAAACAGGAAAATTTTAATTAATCTAAGTATATAATAAAAAATATAATGTACTTCTGTTGGTAATAATTACACATCAAATTTTTTCGACAACATCTAATTAAATCTGATAATTTATTCTATCTATAAAATTTTATTATTGATTGAGAAACAGAAGTGGTAGGTTATGTACAAGTACACACTGCCATTGATATTAGTTGAATGCTCAGATAGTAGACCTTTCCTCTTTAATGTCCACCAATTTCAAGGCAAGAGCTCTTTTAGCTTAAAATTGGTG